>SJYX01001154.1:283738-310473 GCA_006410675.1 Oreotragus oreotragus | reverse complement strand
CTCTGGTTCCTCAGCCTTTTCTAAAACCAGCTTGAACATCTGGAACTTCACAGTTCACATATTGCTGAAGCTTGGCTTGGAGAATTTTAAGCATTACATTACTAGTGTGTGAGATGAGTGCAATTGTGTGGTAGTTTGAGCATTCTTTGGCATTACCTTTCTTTGGGATTGGAATGAAAACTGACCTTTACCAGTCCTTTGGCCACTGCTGAGTTTTCCTAATTTGCTGGCATATTGAGTGCAGCACTTTCACAGCATCATCTTTCAGGATTTAAAATAGCTCTACCGGAATTCCATCACCTCCACTAGCTTTGTTTGTAGTGATGCTTTCTAAGGCCCCCTTGACTTCACATTCCAGGATGTCTGGCTCTAGGTGAGTGATCACATCATTGTGATTATCTGGATTGTGAAGATCTTTTTTGTACAGTTCTGTGTATTCTTGCCACCTCTTCTTAATATCTTCTGCTCCTGTTAGGTCCCTACTGTTTCTGTCCTTTATTGAGCCCATCTTTGCATAAAATGTTCCCTTGGTATCTGTAATTTTCTTGAAGAGATCTCTAGTCTTTCCCATTCTGTTGTTTTCCTCTGTTTCTTTACATTGATCGCTGAGGAAGGCTTTCTTATCTCTCCTTGCTATTCTTTGGAACTGCATTCAGATGCTTATATCTTTCCTTTTCCCCTTTGCTTTTCACTTCCCTTCTTTTCACAGCTATTTGTAAGGCTTCCTCAGACTGCCATTTTGCTTTTTTGTGATTCTTTTTCTTGGGGATGGTCTTGATTCCTCTCTCCTGTACAATGCCATGAACCTCCGTGACAAAATGCTTTACTCCACAATACCTCAATTTATCTACCTCAAGTCTGTAGAAGGGAGTTTCTATCCCTTTAAAATGAAGCAGGCTTTTGCCTTAAATTTCCATTAAACTTTATCTTAGAACCTCTGGACCAAGGAGATAACATCCCCTGAGTTGGGTTCTGGTATGTCAGGTGGAGGGCTAGAACCTAGGAATGGTGAGAGAGGAGAGACAGCCTACCCCGAGATCTGGTCTGAAGTGGAAACAGTGGCACTGACAAAGTACAGAACAAAGCTGGCTCTGGAGTTCATGTGAGCACTGGATGGTGGAGCCCAGATTGCACATGGCAGCTAGAGCAGACAGTTACCTAACTGTGCCAAGGCCTGGTGGTCCTGAAAGGAGTAAATGTGTTTTTTCCTTCTTTTCAGTGTGAAAGGATACTTTTCAAAGAAAAGGTAAAATCATGTCTCTCCTCTAGGTATAAAATGAACAAATGTTAAATTTATTCTCCGCATATTTGGGTGTGTGAACTAGGTAGTTAGAACTGGTTCAAGGGAGCAGAGATGCACAGGTTTATCTGGAGTCAAGGATGCCAGAGTATTGTGCAAATGCAGCAAAACTGGCTTTTCCAGAGGAAGGAGTGTTGTTCCTCATGTTTGCATATCACAGACACGGACTATTCTGAGTTGCACTCAGTTCTCCATAGCCTTAGATCTGTAAAACCCACCTGAAGGGTGTGCTCAGTGTCATGTGCAGATTTCCATCCAAGCACAGACTCCCCTGACTCGACCTCACAGATTCTAAAGTTGACCTGCTTAGTGGAGGGAAACTGACAGCACTAGGAGCTTCCCTGGTGGCTCAGATGGTAAGGAATCCACCTGCAATGTGGGAGACGTAGGTTCAATCCCTGGGTTGGGAAAGTCCTCTGGAGGAGGGCATGGCGGCCCACTCCAGTGTTCTTGCCTGGAGAATCCCATGGACAGAGGAGCCTGGTGGGCCACAGTCCATGGGGTTGCAAAAAGTAGGAGATGACTGAGCGACTAAGTGTATAAACTCTGTGTGCTAGACGATCCAACAAGGTTAACACTACAAACTGATGGGTGGTCATAGTATTAATGAGACAGTTTCTAGGAGGTCATCACATCAACCAGGACATAATAGGAATTGGTAACTACCAGTTGCTCACACACACACACACACACACACACCCCTTCACACTTGTGCCTCACCCCTGTCACTGCCTTGCCCAGTCTATCATTGCTTCCCTCACCTCTTAACTCACCTTGTGTCCATTCTTGCCTGGGTATCCTCCTACCCTCCTCAGAGAAGCCAAACTGATCTGAACAAATGAACTGGAGCAAGCCTCTGCCTTTGCTAATAATGTTCAGCAGCCTAGTGTTGTGTTTGTAATGGAATCAAGCCTGCTTCCCATGGCCTGAGACCCTATAAGGTCATATTGTTGCCCATTTCAACAGCTCCCTGATGAACCAGTCTTCCTGTTCTTGCCACATGGCACCATCCCTTCCTCCTGGACTTCTCCTCTCTGTGCTTATTCACCTCAGAAAGGACTTTCCTGACCACCTCTTTAAAGGTGTCTCACCCACCACCCCATCTGATAACCATCTAAGCCTCATATATATATATATATATATGCATGTATGTATATGAATATATATGAAGCCCATGGCTCAGTGGTAAAGAATCTGCCTGCACTGCAGAAGATGGAGGAGATGTGGGTTCAGTCCCTGGGTCAGGAAGATCCCCTGGAGGAGGGCATGGCAACCCACTCCAGTATTCTTGCTTGGAGAATCCCATGAACAGAGGAGCCTGGCAAGCTACAGTCCATAGGATCACAGAAAGTTGGACATAGTGACCAAACAACATAGTAGACAAGACAGTTCATACCCTGTTGACAGCCAAGACATTCACTTTATTGTTGCTGGTAGGAATATAAATTGATATACCTTATATGAAAATAAATTTATCAAGAGCCTTAAAAATGCTCTTAATGCCTCAATCCATGTTGATGAATCTATTATAAAATAATGATATGCTGTATAAGATTTAGTGACAAGATGAAACCTTAAAACAAAAATGATTACCAGTAAGAAATAGATGAGCCATCGCACAGAGGGGATATAGTTAAAGCACTCTCAGTATGGAATAATGTATAGTCATTAGACTCACATCCTCAATGTTAAATAAAAGAGCAGAATGGAAAGCTTTATATTTCAATTCTGCCTGGAAATAAGTATATGTTTAGAAAAAAGACTTGATGGACAGTTTGAGCAAGCTCTGGGAGTTGTGATGGACAGGGAAGCTTGGCGTGCTGAAGTCCATGGGGTCGCAAAGAGTCGGACACAACTGAGTGACTGAACTGGACTGAAAGAAGTAACTACTCTTTTGTTTAGCTATAGAATTTGGTAGTTAGATGGTTTTAATTTTATTTTTACTCTTGGATATTCCAAATTTTCTAAAATGAATGACAATGTCAGGACAAAACATTGTTTTAAAAAATACTCTATAAACCCAGCCTTATCTCTACATCTGAGTTACTCTGCCATATCAATCAGATTTAAATTACCTGTTATTTCCTCTAAAAAGTATCCAGGCCTTGGTGGGTCAATGAAGTCGTCCCTCCAAAACAACACAAAGCAAAACCCTCTGAGGTTTTATTGCCTCTTTTCTGTTTACAACTCAATAAAGTGAGTTGATACACCAGTCTCATTTCTGTGATTCTTTAAATTTATTATTTACTCATTTCACAAATATTTGAGTGTCATTTTTTTACAAAGATAGGTATGTACAATACTAAAGTTATTCCAGACAGGGTTCCTGCTGTGAAGAGATTTCTACTTCAAACTGAACTCCTCTCAAGCCTAATCCAACCCCACGATAAACCTCTTATGGCTTTGTGCTCTATCTGCAGTGTCTTTCACTGGCTCTGGCAGGACAACAAGCTGCCAGCCATCACAACAGGGGGCCCTCAGACAGCCTGGCCGGAAGAAAAGACAGGACAAATGGTTCATAATTGAAGTTTTGGAACCATCACTGCCCTGTCAGGACTGGAATGAGAAGGCTGTCATGACACTGCCTGGAAAGGGTTCTGGGTCACTGAACCACTGACATCATCAGGGTAGTCCAGGGATAATCGTGTGATAATTGTGGCTGAACACAGAGATCAAAACCCTTGAGATTAGACTCATTATTTTAACTTAAATACACACACACAATGACACAGTGCATTATCATCTATTTACATGAAGTTACAATGATGGCTCTGAGAACATAGCAGTGAATTGTGGCTCCAAGACTCCCTTTGCTTGATCTAGAGACACAACTCAGCACCATCAGCAGCAGGATGTCCTTGTTTGTGTGAACGATGGAGGAGAGGCAATGGAGCAGCCCACTGAGTACAAAAAGTTTACCTGTTAAATGAGTGTGTGCTGGGTATCAGCTGATGATGGAAGGCCTATGAAAATGGCTTCCTCTCTCGCTCTGCTGCTGGACCTTCCGAAGAAATTATGACTTAAATGTGTGCACACATCAGAGAGGGGGCAGAGCAGGGATGTTGTGAGGGAAGAGTTCAGACCTTCCTTGGAAAAATAAAAGGATCAAAGAAGTAAAAAAAAAAAAAAAAGTTGAAATTACATCTCATTTTTTTTCCTGTCCTATGCTATGCATTTTGTTGCTGCTGTTGTTTAGTCTCTTAAGCTGTATCTGACTCTTTGTGACCCCAGGGACTGTAGCCCACCAGGCTTCTCTGTCTGTGGGATTCTCCAGGCAAGAATACTCGAGTGGGCTATTTCCTTCTCCAGGGGATCTTCGCAACCCAGGGATCAAACCCATGTCTCCTACATTGGCAGGTGGATTCTTTACCATCTGAGCCACCAGAGAAGCCCTGCTCTGCATTTTAGACAAACTCAATTAGAACACCACTCTCAGGCCTGGTTTTATAAAAGAACTTTTACTTAAAAATGAGGCCTTTCTGGGATACTAATATGGATGTAGTCGCATATGTTACACACGAATAAACAAACTTAGAGCATGAAACAAAAAACATGTTGCAGAGTGCTATGAACTGTCTAATAAAGAATAAATATGTGTTAAACCACAAGGTTCCTCCACTGAGGTTCAATCCTGGTAAATGAAAACCCCCTTGGGTCAGGGGAGTACCTGGAGCTCCGTTCTGGAACTGGTGGTGGGTGGAGGGTACCGTGGAAGAGGGAGGGCAGCGAAGGACTGTGAGGAGCTGAGAGGCGGGAAGAGGACTCTTAAGGATGTCTCAAGGTCAAACTAAGGTCTTCCAAGTTGCTGTGATGTAAACCTGCCATCACCTCATCCTTTTGCAAACCTCTAGCTGAATTAGCCTTTTCTGAGCAACGTGACTGTGAAATAATAAATTCTCTGGGAATTCACAGGAAGGGAGGGCACTGGACTTTTAATAGAGTGTGGAATGGAGGTGTGAGCAGTGCTATCTAGAGCTTAAGGGTCAGGGAGACCCTTAATCCAGCAGACGTCTGGATTACCTGACATTGTTTAACATGAATGAGCTCTACAGACATTTAAACACGCCATTCTTCCCTACACCATTACCTTGAAATTCATGTATTTTTAAATAAGCACATTGATATATAAATAAAATCACATATAAACACTGAAATCTGTTTTAAATTACAAAATATTAGTGAGTGTCTTTCCTACAGTTCTGTCTTTTCTTGAACACATTCCGATGACATCCCCATGGCAGTAGTCACCCAGCTGGCACCAGAAGGTGAAGAACATCGCCATGTGCAGCTGGTGGGGCTTGGGAAGCAGGTGTCTTAATAATACATGTTCTTATCCCACCAGCCTAAAGAAGGAGGAAGCAGTAAGTGAGAAACAGAGGAAGGTCTGCTGGAGCAGATCAAGAGCCCTCAAGTCCCCCATACATTAGTACTCACTTCCGGGGAAGAGTCTGATGAAAAGCTTCCGCACCTCATCATACACCCAAATCAGAACTGCGTGTGGCACAGCCACAAACCAGTACTGAGGCCTGGAGGGAGAGAGGGGGTGGTGTGAGACCCACACACCCACCCTTAAGTGGCTGAGTGCCTCATTCATTCCCCTTTCTAGACTGAACAGAGCAACCCCACTGGGTCGCACAGCGTAGAACCCCATGGTTTCTTATTTAACTGGACTGTGACCGCTAGAAATAGTGTCTGCCTGAGAAGGGATCTGTTGGAGGAAGGTAGAGATGGGATGGTAAGGGATGGAAAACCCACCTCCTCTTCTGAAAAAACTAGCAGGTCAAAGCCTCACACTGATTAAAAGAAAAAAAGAACAGTTTCACTTTCTCTCTTTGGAGAGACTTGAGGGGAAGACTTGTTAGGCTGTGACAACCAGACTGGGGCCGGTTCCTCCCCAACGTTGCAGGGAACCTCACCGGAGCATCGTGAAATTCAGGGCCTGGATGCTTCCAAGGCCATAGGAGAGGATTAATGCGATGATAATCTGTGAGGCAATCCCCACCCAGATGACTTTATTTCTGTAAAACACAAAAGCAAACAAATTCTGAACTCCCAGCCCCAGGCTCACATGCTCACATGCAGTCATCTGGGCAGCAAAGGCCCAGGCTGAACCCCCAGGACAGCTGCACCAGTACCTGAAGAGACCTTGCTGGAAGATGGAATTCCTCCGGGTTTTTCTGATGATCAGATCTGCTATTTGCTGAATCATGATGCTGACAAAGAATGCTGTGTAGCCCGTCCATTCTAGGTATTTCCTCTGGTACCTTGTCTGTCAGTGGCCAGAGAAGAGAAGACCATGATGCCCCAGATGGACACCTCAGGGAGGTGTTGGTGCCTGTCTACGAGCCTCGACTCTTTCCCCTCCCCATGACTGAGAGAGGGTCACTTTCTGTGTTTAGAAAGAAATCTATGGATTAGATTTATGGATTTTAATGGATTTGGCCCAGCTGTGGTGCTGCTAGCTGCTCCTCCTCCACACCTGAAGTGTGCTAATCATTGAATCGTGTCGGACTCTTTGCGATGCCACAGACTGTAGCCCACCAGGCTCCTCTGCCCATGGGGTTTACCAGGCAAGAATACTGGTGTGGGTTGCCGTTCCCTTTTCCAGGGGATTTTCTGAAACCGAGGATTAAACCCAGGTCTCCTGCATTGCAAGCAGATTCTTTACCATCTGAGACACCAGGAATGCAAGCTAATGTAAACAGGTGAGCTCTAGACCTCCAACTTGAGAGATGAGCTGAGCCCGGCAGAGGCAAGCTGCTGTGACCACAGGGCCCTCAAGGAAAACCATCACCTCCCCTGTCCCCTTACAACCATCCAGGGAGGGTGCCGCCAGCAACCTGGCCCTTACCCATTCCTGTCCATAGCTGTCTTCCAGGTCATTCACATTGTCGTTCTCCCACTCCACCCGCAGGTTGAGAATAGTGCTGGGTAGAAAGCCCTGCTGTGCGTACACGGTGAAATATGTAACAAAGGCCCCCAGGGCCTGCATGAGGCCTAGAAGAACAGGAGAGGTTCTGTACTGACCCCAGAAGTGCCCTGCCTCACTCTCCTTGGGGCTCCCCCCACAGCCCACCCCACCCCACCAGGGGAAGGTGGGTCTCTGGGTAGCCCCTCCTCGCACCGATGTGCAGGTAGGAGTACAGGGCGAGTGGTGCATTCACCAGCCTGTCCCTCTTCTTGTGGCGAGGCTTCCTATTCATAATGTCGCTTTCAGCTTTCTCGTAAGCCAGGGCGATGGAGGGAATCTAGAGGGAGAGAGCAGCATGAGGCCTGACCCTGAAACGCTAGAGTGGCAGCACAGCCAGGGGCCCGATGTGGGGGAGGGGGTGGCAGTGGTGGTGGTGGTGTTAGGGAACTGGTCCATCCAGGGAGCAGACAACAGGGTGTGCTGTCTGCAGAGAAGACAACCCACCTGTGTCTGATCGCCTGATCATCACCCTGTGCTGCCATCTCTAGACAATCTAGTTATAAACCACTTTCCCTTCCCACCACTGACCAGTGGTTCTCTCCCAGGTCCTCTCCCTGGAGGGCAGAGAACCCGAATTTGTAACAAGTTCCCAAGTGATACCTGGAAGAACAACGGCAGTGGAGGTAAGAAGAGCAAGCTTGCTGCAGGCTCTGGGGCTTCAGCTCCCCTCTAAGGTAGGGATGCCCCAATATCCCTGGACTGTGGAGGCTGCCCAGGTGTGTGAAATGGGGGGTAGGCAATGACCTGCAGAGCTGTGAGTTTCGCTTGCTCCCCGAAGCCTCTGTAAGCTAGAGCCAGGGGAGTGACTGTCACAAAGCTTTCTAAGGAGATTTATTCTAGCAGAGGGGAGGTTTTAGGTGACATTACTGTAGGTCTGCGTGAGGCTTCACAGTGTTATTAATGGCTGCTTCTTACTGTGTTTGGTGAGGGGCTTCCAGGTCACAGATTCTTTTACTTAACAAGGGGCAGCTGTGGGTTATCACTTCAGCCACTGGGCCTCAAGCAGTACAGGGACTATTTTGGTGACAGCTCTTAAAAAAAAAAAAAAAAAAAGGTGGGGGAGGCCCATGAGCTGAAACTGACCAATGGCCTGTTTTTTTGGAAAGGTGAAGAACTCACGTGTTGAAAAGTTCTTTTATGGAGTGAAGTGGTTTTAATTTTCAAACACTTGATAGATCTCTCTGGTGCTTTGAAGTGTGGTTGGTGGACCAGCAGGCTCAGCATCATTTAAGAGCTTGTCAGAAACCATCACGTTGAGGTCTGAGAAGCACTGACTAATCCATCTCCTGCCCTTGAAGGCAATAACACTGAGGTTTCCCTCACCTGGGGAAGTCATCAGACCCTGTTCCCTTTCTGGCTACTTACTATGTCTGTGCCCAAGTCGATGAACAAGATAGTAATGGTGCCAATGGGCAGGGGAAGCCCAGCAATGATGTAGATGAGAAAGGGGCAAAGCTCGGCGATGTTCTTGGTCAGCGTGTATGCGATCGTCTTCTTTAGGTTGTCAAAGATCAGACGACCTAGGCAGAAGACATTTCTCCCTATAGGACTTGCTTCTCATTTCATGGGTGGCCCCAGCCCTTGCTAAGACCACTCAAGACCCCACTCACCTTCCTCTACCCCTGTGACGATGGATGCGAAGTTGTCGTCCAGCAAGACCATGTCGGCTGCATTTTTGGCTGCATCAGAACCTGCTATCCCCATGGCGATCCCAATGTCTGCCTTCTTCAGAGCTGGGGAGTCATTAACTCCATCCCCAGTCACAGCGACCACAGCATCCTGCAGAGATGGCAGAAGGTTGTGGGAGGTGGGTGGTGGAGGTTAGTGAGCAGCCTGGAGGTCTGCTGCACCAAAACAAAGGCCCATTTTGGGTTGGAGGAAAAAGATTAAGATGGGAAATCCCAGAAGTAAGAACAAGCTCCAAATAAGATGTTTGAATGATCAAAACCATATGAATTCAAATTGTAAAGGTAGGCCCCTGGGGAGCAAGCAGGAGGGTCCCTGGGTGGACTGGGTCAGCCCCGACAGGTGGAGATGTGGGGTGGTGACCTCACCGGAGCCCTAAGAGGGGGCCAAGGCTCAGTGCTGCCTCTCCCCACAGAATGATGACAGACTTAGAAGGTTCCTGGGTGCTGCATTCACCCACCTGCCTTTGACAACCCTCCACGATGATCAGCTTCTGCTGGGGAGACGTCCGGGCAAAGACGATCTCCGAGTGGTTGGCTAAGAGCTCATCTAGCTGTTCCAGGCTCATGTCCTTCAGCTCCGTGCCAGTCACCACAGCAGCCTTCGCATCCCTAGACGGGCAGGAGGAATTGGGTGAGGCCCTAGGTGGAAGCTGAGGTTAAAACGCTATTCTGGGCAGGAGGTAGGGTGAACCTGTTGGTTTTACCTGGAACCTCAAGTCCTGACTCATCTGAATCATCTGGTGGGATGATGGGGGTGTGTGGGTCTCTTTTCAAAACAGTGAACTAAGGCTGACAGGCATTTCCTTGTGTCACATGACAGTAGGAACAAGTCAAGTAGCCATTTTTTACAGGAATGGGTGAGAGGTGGCACTTCCCAGGGCAAAGCTTTACTCAAAAGAAAAGGAGGTAAAAAACTGCCTATTTGTACATTTTGAATCCAAAAATCCAGCTTTTGCCTGAACACATGGGTGACAGCTCTTTGTTTATTTCAGACTCACGGTGTCTACTATGTAACCAGCTATGTAGGGAGAAAAGTTAACTGAGGTCTTCCTGAGGAAAGCTTTTATCTGCTGCCTATAAAAGTGAGGTTCTAGGAACTACTGAGACTGCAGGCCTGACCATGCTGTCCCCTGGAGCATTGTCCAAAGGAACATCCAGCAGAGCCCAGGTCCCCACTTAGTCTGCAGGGCTAGGGGCAGCCTGTGCCGTGTGGCCCCTCTGACTCCCCCACAGCACCCACGCTCTCAGTTCCGAGTCCCTGGCTCTCAGTTCTGAACCTCCAACTCTGTGCAAGCCCTCACAGATCCTACTACCTTTGCCCAGGGTGGGGGCCTCTAGCCTTCCCTTCCCTTGGCGAACATTTCAGCCTTCAAATCTCAGCTTAAACGTTTTTAAGCACAAAACATTGCATGCTTTTTTGTTTACCTTTTTAAAGTTTTGAGCTCTTTTTAGGTCTGCTTCTCTTTTTTTTCTCTTGGTGCTAAATATTGAAATTCTAGCACTTGACTCAAACTACAGGTTTTCCTATATTCTAGTAAAAAAAAAAAAAAAAAAAGGTGGGGGAAGAAGCAAGAAGGAAAGGCTTGTTTCCCTTCCTCCCCTAGCTATGAAAAGTTTTTCCCTGATCATGAAGCTGCAGTTGATAAAGTAGACAATTGAAAACATTCACAAAGTAACCAACCCTCTCTCCTGTGTAGTGACTTGTAGGAAAAAGTAAAATCATACTATTTCAAAAAACAAAACAAGCACAACCTCTGAAGCTGTTTTCATAGACGGACATTATCACCGATGTTATCTACACAAAGGAGCACTGAGCCACCTTAGGCTCCAGACACAAATGTGTGCCCAGAGGCTGTTTACCTGCTTGATGTCCTACCTGGTAATTTGTTGCCCTGGCAGTCACTTATCACCTGTCAGCTCTGTGTTCCTAACAGGTATAACTGTTTGGGTAAACTAGGATCTGTTCTTGAGTCTTTTCCCCCCATATGCATCAAAGTATAATAAAGCAATGACATTTATTTTCCAACTAAGACTTTGGAGACCTTGATTTAAATGATCAACAGTCAGGTTCCCATCGCCAGCACCTCTGTGCCTGTGCTTATTTCACTGAGTTTGTTGTTGTTTATTGCTGTTTAGTTGCTAAGCTGTGTCCAACTCTGTTGTGATCCCACGGACTTCAGCCTGCCAGGCTCCTTTGTACATGGAATTCTTCAGACAAGAATAATGGAGCAGGTTGCCATTTCCTCTTCCAGGGGATCTTCCAGACCCAGGAATGGAACCCTTGTTTCCTGTGTCTGCTACAATGGCAGGTGGGTTCTTTACCAGTAGACACCAGAGAAGCCCTCTATTCTATTTACAACCAAGTAAAAAGCAAAGAGAAGTATGTTTCCATAGCAACACATTATGAAGCCTAAATACTAAACATGGAATAAATACTCAAGATACAAACTAGGGGCTCAGAGAACACAAAGGATTCTCAGTGTTCCTGATTATAAACTGTACCGATGACAGGTAATTTCCTATAAAGTTTCTGCTTCAGTTTCCTCACTCTAAATTTATCACTGAAGTTTTCAGATCTACGTCACTGGGCTGAAATATAGGTCATTTTCATGGTCTCAATACAGTGGCTGGCACATATCAGGTACTCGATAAAATTCTGAATAATGACTGGATATAGAAATTACAGAGTAAACCAGCCAGAAATTATAGAGTAAACCAGTAGATCATGTTTGGCAAAAAGGGGTTTGCTCCAGACAACTCTTTAGAGGCAGTAGGGCCTGTGGTAAAGGGCTGAGTTCTGCTGTGTGGTTTCTGAACTCACTGCTTGTTAACTTGCTCCACAGGAAGGTTGAGGCGTTTGGCAATGTCTTCCACCGTCTCACTGTTGGCGGAAATGATACCGACACTCTTGGCAATGGCTTTGGCTGTGATTGGATGATCGCCTGTAACCATGATAACCTAGAACACAGGCAAGGAGACAGGCATGTGGGTGGTGAGGGACTCTGCTGCTCAGGCGAGCGGGGATGACTTGGTTTTGCCCACTACACCATGGCAGGGGCCACTGGTGGCTTGCAGTCCTTAATCTTTAGGTCAGAGAATCACCTGTCTCAGAAGGACCCAGGGATCCAACTGGATCTACCCTTGTTTCTAAACCTTACATTTCCTCCTTGGGCCTAGAGGAAGTCCTTCCCTTTGGTGTAACTTTGTGAGTGGGCTGACGGATGTCTCCTTCAGCATCTTCATGATGCTCCACAGCCTTGGAATTAACACAGTAATGGAATTCAAATTTTGGCTCATCATGAGGGAAATGGACTATGAGAGCTGGACCTCAAGATTAAGTAACAAAACCTTTTATTGTCTGTCGTGGTCTAGGGTGACATGTGGTTACTTCATGGCTTTCTGCTCATTGTAATTGCGCTTGTGGTTTATTCCACACAGACACAATGACTATGCTTTTATGGGACGGTTACTGAAATCTTAGTACAGTGAAAGTAGAGACTTAAAAAAAGGGGAATTATGACATTTAGGAGAAGAGACCTAAATACTGACTCTTCTATGACAGACGATCTTAGAAAGGAACTCAGCATCTGTGGAAGATGTGTGAAGTCAGGGATGTGCAAGTCCCACCTTGATCCCTGCACTCCGGCACTTGGTGACAGCATCAGGTACTGTGGACCGAGGCGGATCAATCATTGACAAGAGGCCCACAAAGCAGAAGTTGGATGTAGGGAAGTTCATCGTGTCTACATCAAATGAATACGTTTCTGGAAACTCATCTGTCGGCAGGTAGAGGTGACAGAAACCTGAAATGGGTATGAATTTAGGAGTTGGTGAAACTAGGATTAAAAAAGGATGAAAAAAGAGGGAACATCTTCATACACTTTCAGTCCTTTGTGTTTTACCATTTTAAGAGAATTGATGTCAGTAAATCTGGTGGCTCAGATGGTAAAGAATCTGCCTGCAATGTGGGAGACCTGGGTTCGATTCCTGAGTTGGGAAGACCCCCTGGAGGAGGGAATGGCCACCCACTCCAGTATTCTTGCCTGCAGAATCCCATGGACAGAGGAGCCTGGCGGGCTACAGTCCAAGGGGTTGCAAAGAGTCGGACATGACTGAGTGACTAACACACTTTAGAGTTTACCATAATTGTTCAGTTCCTTCAGTTCCATAACATGTTGTTTTAGGAAAGACATGTTTCATCCCCAAATAATTTACTCTGTGCCCGTTAGGTATGCTCTGGAGAAAGAAAGCGCAGGAGTGGACAGCCTGTACTTCTGAGTTGGTTGCAGTTTACAAGTGGTGTGGGGGTAGAGACAGAGACATAGAGAGATGAAGAATGGGGAGCTGTGCCCAGAGGGTCCCCTCCATCCATTCCCACATTTGTCTCATGCTGTTCCCTCTGTGTGAGTACATTCCCCCCACAACCCTTCACATCTGTCACTCAAGGTCCAGACTGTAACTCCTCCCATAAAATCTTCCCAGACTTCTGATCTGCAAGGGCCCCCACCCTCCTACGCCATCACACAGTATCCCCTGCACGCTGACCACATTCTCCTTTAGGATATGAGTGGACGCCAGTGCTACCCTGCTGCATCCCAAGCCTGCCTCATTGTGCCTGCCAGCGGGATCCCACTCTCTCACCCAGCACGCGCTCCCCTATGCCGCCCAGCTCCATGTAGGCTGTGTGGAAGGCCTCGGCCGTACTCCTGTCCAGGGGCTGCTCCTGCCCGTTGACCATGATGGTGCTGCACTTCTCCAAGACCCGCTCGGGGGCCCCTTTCATCACCACGAGGAAGCGCTTGTCATCTGGGTCCTCGGTCTCGTGGATGGAGAGCTGTGGGGGAGGGATCGCACATGCTCAGTGCGGCATTGCTGGTAAGGACATCATCTCTACTATGAAGGGCCTGAACTGGACAGAGCTTTTCATGAGCAAAACATTGCTTGCTCTGTGGTTTTTATTTCTACTCTCCGTGATATGTAAAGGAAGAGTGTTCTCCACAGGCATGTTCTGTCCTTTCTACTTCATGCCCAAGTAATATGCAGAGACTGAAGGACTTCCTGGCAGTCTGGTGGCTAATACTTTGAGCTCTCAATGCAGGGGGCCTGGGTTCCATCCCTGGTCAGGGAACTGGATTCCTCAGGCCACAACTCAAAGACCTCATGTGCCAGAGCTGTTTACTTTGAGTTGAATGAGGCCCCAGAGACCTTCCAAGGCCTCCTCCTAAACCACCTAGCTCAGTGCCAAGTGCTGCGCAGGCGTGTGGATATAAGGTGACTCTAAAGCATCTCAGAGCTCCTTGGCCTCTTCTGTGGGAACCACTCCTTTCTAGCAACTCCAGGGAGCCCACTTTCTCCATCAACGCTCTGTACAGGAGGCCTCACAGAACCTGCTCTTCCTCTCCCCGAAGAAGACGGAGCCCCAGCAGGATTCGAGTCTTGTCTGTGGTTGGAAGGCCACCCGCCTAGGCTGAGCACACCCCTGGGGTCTGCCCAAGTCCTGGCTCTGGCCCTTGCTGGCTATGCCCTCTGTTTCCTCATTCTTGACTACCTAATAGAATTGTGAGGAGTGTGGAAATCAGCAGTTGATAGCCATGATTACTACTGTTATTTTAGGATTGCTAGTCATTCTATTTTCACTTATGTTTTGAACAGAGATCTGAGTTCCTCTACATTTTACATCATACATTTTGTTAGTTGTCTGCTTTGCTAACCATGACTCTTTACTGGTTAATTATCCACAAAGACGTTTGCTCCACAGTTATTTTCCAGTCCTAAATTCCTTTCAAACAAAATGTGTGCGTAATCACTAGAAACTTACACATAAACGTGGTCATCCTACTTACATAATTTAATGTTATGCAAAGACTAAGTCCTAGAGAAGGAAATGGCAACCCCATCCAGTATTCTTGTCTGTGAAATCCCATGGAGAGAGGAGCCTGGTGGGCATGGTCCAAAGTGTCGGACACAACTGAGTGACTAAACGACAACAACAAAAGACCAAGTCACAACACCCCACTCTTGCTCTGGAGTCTCCGAGGAACTCCACCTGTAGCAGCACTTTGTTCTCTGCCTGACCTGAGGAAGGTGGACATGGCTGCCTGCTGGCTACCCTGGTGGGAGGGGAGACAACTAGGCAAGGGTGGCCAGTCGTCCCCTGAGCAACAAGGGGTGGAGACTCCTGTGCACTGCCAGCAGGGCAGACATGGAAAGCAATGCTTTGGGTTCTCACTGGTCCTCACAAAGGGCAGGGTTCACCCAAATGGCCTGAACTGACCACCTGGCCTCTGTGTTGTGGTAGAAAAAAGCACAGACTCAGGCATCAGATGGACATGTGAAGACTTAGATGCTCGGGTGGCTCTGGCCACCTCAACACTTTCTAAGGCCCATTTCCTTGCCTGCAGTTGGGACTTCACCTGGTCCTACCTTCAAGGCTTATGGTGAGGATTACATGAGACCAAGCGTGGAGAATGCCTGACACAGATGGGGCAGCTGGCTTCTCCTCACTGCCCCCCTCACTCAGCCTGTCATGTTGGGGGGTGTGGCTGCTGCCCCTCCCTGTGCCCAAGTCACCAGGGCAGGTAGTGGTGCATTTGTATGCATGTTATACAGAAAGGCCACATGTGGGAATGGCAGGCCCCATCTAAACCTTCATCTTTTCTCTCCTCTACTTGTTCTGTGTTTACCAGATGTCCAGGCTCTGCATCTCTGAGGACTGTTTTTAAAATCAAGTGTCATTCAAAACACATACTGACTAAAGGATACCTATGAGTGGAAATGCTGCTCTAGTGATCATAAGGATGCAGTTGCTACTAAAGCCCATGAGCCCTAGAGTCTGTGCTCCACAACAAGAGAAGTCACTGTAATGAGAAGCCTGCACACTGCAACAAAGACCCAGCACAGCCAACTATAATTAAAAACCAAAAGATTCATTTGTGAGGGGAAAGTCACCTGAAATTTGTTGGTTGAGTTAAAAGGGATTTCAGCTACTTTACGGTTTCTTTTTCTAATATCCATCACGTTACCCAGCACGACCTCTGAGAACTTCAAAAGAGCAGTTTCTGAGGCATCTCCAACCACAATTTTCTGTGAATCAAAAGATATAAGTAGTTGCAGCACATAATCGGGTTCTTCTGTGGTTATTTTCAACCAACCAATGTGCAACCTAAGCTTACTAAGTACCAGAGGGAGAGAACAGTTATCCCATAAGTGACAGATTTACTACTGTTAGTGTTAATCGTGCCAGACTCGGGACTATAGCCCGCCAGGCTCCTCTGTCCATGGGATTCTCCCGGCAAGAATACTGGAGCAGGTTGCAATGCAGGAGACCCAGGTTTGATCCCTAGGTTGGGAAAATCCCCTGGGCAAGACCACTGGAGTGGGTTGTCATTTCCTTCTCCAAGGGATTTTCCCAACCCAGGGATCAAACCTGGGTGTCCTGCATTGCAACCCACTCCAGTATTCTTGCCTGGAGAATCCCGTGGACAGAGGAGCCTGGTGGGCTACAGTCCAGGGGGTCGCAAAAGGTTCAGACACGACTAACACAACTGTTAACTGTAGGGCGCAACCTGCTGGCGATAGGGGTTCAGAAAAGTTAGAGCCCTGAGAGCGGGCGTTTTCATGGGAAAAAAAGCAATGAACTTGATCTTGGACAGGGGCAGGGGGTGTTTCCTGGAACTTTGATTGTATCTTCTTAGCTGGTAAAGAATTTAGGACAGTAACTTAAAGGCACAATCATTTCCAAGAAAGACTTTTCAGAAGACCTAAATGAGTATTTTGAGAACTTTTAGATTTCTTGAAGTTAGTGACAGTGAAAAAGGTTCCTACAGGTCTTGTGGTTAGATTTGCTCTCACAGAACAAATGCTACTCAGTTGCAGAGATTAAATCAAGCACCAGATCAGAACAGAGAAGGTGACTTCGCTCTGCAAAGTGCCTGTGGCTGAGACTGTGTGTGGGACTTCACCTTCATGATAGGGACGCTCTCCTGTCCAGGTCTGAACTCAGCGCGGTTACACAGCGTTATGATCTTTGACAGGGAGGCCCAGGTCGCAGAGCTTTGGTCAAAGACTTGATCTGGAAAGAAGAACCATGGATGCTGAGGGTGCCAGGCTTGTGCCAATGAGCAGCACTGTTCACCTACGGCCACAGACCAGCCGTGCTGAGCCCACCATGCAGGGCCAGGCTGGATGCACCCCAAGGCTTACTCGATTGGTTTTCACTAGTGTCTGCCACGAAGATCTGGTGGTCAAACCACAGATGGGCCACCGTCATCCTGTTCTGGGTCAGGGTCCCGGTCTTGTCTGAGCAGATGATGGAGGTGGAGCCAAGAGTCTCCACTGCCTCCAGGTTCTTCACAAGGCAGTTCTTCTTGGCCATTCGTTTTGCTGTCAGTGACAGAGTAACCTAGACAGAGGAGAGAGAGAGAAGCTTTGAGAAAAACCACCATGCTGAACTTGGGTTCAGTAATATAGGAACAGTTACAGTTGGACTAGTTTCAGGTATAGTTACAGATGCAGTAAAACTGCACCAGACCCAGTGGCTGAGAAGGCATATAAAGCTTGCACGTGCTCTCTCTCTTTTTACTCCTTGAGGAAAACGATCCTAAGGGATCCACAGGTAGCAAAGCCGGGCAAGTGCCAGGTCAATACAAAGGGGGCTTAGCTGCTGAGCGCCTGTGGATCACAAGCAAGAGCATTGTAAGACAGACTTCAGCCACTATGTGCCAAAGGGCTTGCCCCAAATGGCTTACTTTTTGCTTTGAGGAATCAAGAAACACTTGTTTCACTTTAAGATCTCCAAATGTTAATAAAGATTCTTGGCTCTCTCTGAAGCCCCCAGATCTCAAAAGTGTTCTTTAGGCTCCAGCTTGGTCAAATTACTGTCCGCTGGAGTCAGAGGAGACAGGCAATAACACTTCTGTCTGTCTTTGCTTAGGACAGTGCCAGGAGTGGAGGTATGAATCCTCCCCACCTGGGGGCCTTGTTTCAGGATGAGTTAGGTCCTGACACAGGGAGAACCAAAGTTAGACCAGGGGGCAGAGTGGAAAGTGCTGAACTGCTCTGCAGGATCAGACAGGGAGTTTGTGTCTCAGACTGCCCCTCAGCTATAGAAACTGCCAAAAATTTTTTTTTTCTTTTAAAAACTGTGGAAATGCAGGGAAGGTGTCAGGCTTCTAGAAAATTTCTAAGTGGTGGTTCAAGATTGTCTTATCTAGATCTTAAGGGGCAAAGTATCATAAGGGATTTGCAGATAGATCTCTAAAAATGAAACACAATTTTTCAAGGACAATTCATTCAAATATTAACAGATGACAGTTCTCTTTGTCTGTCTAAGAGACAGAACATCCTATGATTGGCCCTGATGGAGCAGACTCAGCCGCGGCAGAGCAGGATGGCACACTAGCAGGGTCAGGGTACGGCCACTAGCAGCACAGACTCACAGTGACAGTGGCCAGGAGACCCTCAGGCACATTGGCCACAATGATGCCAATGAGGAAGATGATGGAGTCCAGGACATAATACTTCATGGATACTGCGATGATGAAGAAAATGATGCCGATGGAGACTGCCACTCCTGCCACGATATGAACAAAGTGCTCGATCTCAATGGCAATGGGCGTCTTCAAGTCCTTGACTCTTGAAGCTAGCGAGGCGATCTGCCCAATGATGGTGCGGTCACCCGTGCTGATGACCATGCCAGTCGCTGTGCCTACAGGTGGAGCAGACATTTTATTCCAGGAGTCCTCAGCGAGGAGGGACCATGGCCTAGCACGCTCCTCTCTTTGGTGGCTCACATAGCTCACATGTCATCAGCACATGACACTACAAAGGCCAAACACCAGCTTTCTAGACTTCTCAATTCCACATTTTCTCTTGGAAAAGCTTAGCGGCAAGAGATGATAGAGAGAGAGAAACATAAAGCTTGACAAAGGAGAAAGGCTATGAGAGGAACCTGTAGTTCTGCAAGCTACCGGACCTACCTTCCAGACAGGTTGTGGAGAAGAAGGCGATGTTCTTGGTCTCCAGGGGACTTTCATGTGTGAACTCACAGCAGCGAGCCTGGGGCTCTGACTCCCCAGTGACAGATGAGTTGTCCACCTAGAAGGAGTTTGAAGAGAGTTCAAGGTCAGGCAACTTGTTCCCTTCTTTGGTTACACTGAGACCTGGAAAGACCATAGCACCACGAGCGTGACCCTTAGGGCACCCATGACACTGACCTTACACCCCTGAGTGGACAGAATTCTGATATCCGCAGGGACCCGGTCTCCACCTTTAATCTCCACTATGTCCCCCACCACTAGCTGGTCAGCAGGAATTGTCTTCTTCTCTGAGTCTCGAATGACAAGTGCTTGCTGCAGAAGAAAACCATGACCCAGGCCTCAGATCCCATCCTGGAATGATGCTGGAATCTCTGTCCCCCACAGGCTCAGGAAGGAAGCCACAGGAGTGCATGGCTGTCAGAATAGCAGACAATGAAGCCAAGGGTTCTACTCAGGTCCTGAAGACCCTAAGAACTATTTTTCTTGAGTTGGAGCTCTTGGAGATAGCGTTTGACCCAGAAAATGCTGCCATGGGAGGTACAGCAAAGCCACAGCTCTGGGCCTGACAGACAGGGGGACCAATCATCCTGCTGGGAAGTCCAAGAAGAGTCCTGAGGTTGAGCCAAAGGGATAACTGATCTCGTTCAGGTCATAAAGCCTTTAATAGAGTGAGAGATGGGTCTCTGCTTCCTAACACCAGAGATTCCACCCAGAGACCACGCCTCCTGGCAACTCTGCAGCCCCAGTGAGGGTGTGGTTCTGTGTGCTGACAGTGGTGACCCCAGAGGACCCCTCCCAGGTTGCTGCAGGTGGAGGGATCTGAGGCCTCCCACACTGGCAGCATTCGGGGGCAACATGCAGCAAGGCTCAGAAATGGGAGCGAAAAGACTGATGGTTTAAAGAATCACAGGTTGGCTCCCTTGGCTCATGTTGGAACCACTTGAATGACTTCTGTCTGAATGGTTCACCAAGCTGAGGAGCAGCCACAGGAAATGCCAGGCAGTGGCTCGTGTTCCTGTCCCATTCTGCTCTTGACTGAACATATTCCTCCACCTTGCCTCACTGACCACACCCAGGAGGGAACGGGGGCTCCAGAGAGATTAGGCCAGTTGCCCAAGACTCCGCAGACAGCAGGGAGGGGTCCTAGGCCTCCAAGCCACGCCCCCCTTTTTGATGCTTGCTTGTCTAGAGCCTGGAGACACCGGGGGGCCGTCACACTTGCCTGTGGGATCATCTTGTGGAAACTGGACATGATGTTGGTGCTCTTCGCCTCTTGGTAATAAGCAAAGACCCCAGTTAGAATGACCACCAGGGCAAGCACGGAGCCCAGGTACACCTGGGTGAGGAGGACAGGCATCAGTCAGAGAAGCAGCATCAGGAATGAGCCCGACCTGAGGGCCAGAGTGCTCCACGGGCCAATCAGAGAGATGGTAGTTGTGTCCTGATGTAACTTTCAGGCCACACAATTCACCCGTTTGAAGTTTATAACTAAATGACTATTAATAATTAACACAGTTGTATAACAATCACCACAATACATCATTCCAGTAAGACCCCTTGTGCCCACGGCAGCCACTCTCCTGCCCTGGCCCAGCCCGGGCAGCCACTGATCTGCTGTCTGAATCCAGCGCCAGCCTGTTCTGGACATTTCACACCAATGGAATCGCACAGAATACGGCCTTTTGCACCTGGCTTCTCTCTCAGTATCATGTTGGCTGCTCTAGCTCTGTGGTTTGAAAGTGAAAGTCACTCAGTTGTGTCCAGCTGTTTGTGACCCCATGGATTATACAGTCCATGGAATTCTCCAGGCCAGAATACTGGAGTGGGTAGCCTTTCNCATGTTGGCTGCTCTAGCTCTGTGGTTTGAAAGTGAAAGTCACTCAGTTGTGTCCAGCTGTTTGTGACCCCATGGATTATACAGTCCATGGAATTCTCCAGGCCAGAATACTGGAGTGGGTAGCCTTTCCCTTCTCCAGAGGATCTTCCCAATCCAGGGATCTAACCCAGGTCTCCTGCATTACAGGCGGATTCTTTACCAGCTGAGCCACAAGGGAAGCCCAGCTTTGTGGCCCCTAGCTTTGTGGTTTGGTCCTACCTTACTATTAGACACACAAATTCTCCACGGTAAAGGGAGAGAATTAGCTTTGAGGAGAGAAAGCCCAAAACACCTCACATGGATGTCGATTTTTTTTTTCCCCACATAGGAACCAATCATGTATTGCTCTCTTAAAAGTTGATGCTCACACTGCTCTGAGACACTAGAGAGTCAGATATACTTTCTATTTTATACCTGGAGAAGTTATTGATTTTCTCCGACTTATGCAGTGATTGGTCAGTGGTAGACCCCTGACCCCAGCCTAATGCTCTGCCCAGGGAAGGCCTTGCATTATAGTGCTGACCCTCACCACCCTACTCCCCCCACCTCCATCACCAGCAAACCCCGGAGGAGCCCCCAGCGCCGTACATTGTCCAGGGAGGAGGCGTGATCATTGGAATACTGAATCCCATATGCGATCCAGCACAGGACGGCTCCTATCCACAGGAGAATGGAGAAGCCCCCCACCATCTGTTTGAGGAACTTGATGATCTCCGGGGTTTCCTTGGGGGGCATGAGGCTGTTGGGCCCATGCTGAGCCAGCAGTTCAGCAGCCTGGGCACTGGAAAGACCCTGAGAAAGCAGAGGGAAAAGAAACAGGAGTTAGACGTTTCTCCCTCCTCGGGCTGGATGTCACATTTCTGCAGACTGTGGGCAGCTGTGACTATGTCTCAGCTCAGTCACTGTGCCATCTGGGGGTCTCATTGGATGGACTCCACCATTCTCCCAGCACATCCCGTAAACTGTGGGACAGAGTGGATGCCCTGACACCTTCCTGCCATGTCCCTCCCTTGCCCCTGCATCCTCTGGGCCCAGGTTCCGCTGCTCCTCTTTGCCTCCCTCTCTGTAGGCCAGTGAGTCACATAGCACATATTTCTGTTCACTCAGAACAGATGTATCCAAATCTCCTGGTGTTAAGACACCACATCTTTGAGTTTGAATTCACAGAATGAAGCAGCACTTCTGCGATGAGAGATTTTTAGGAGGCGTGAGGTGTCCCCCCTTCTTGGAAGAGGCCTGGACACGAGCTGAATACTTCCTGGGCACAGGGTTTGAAAGCAACCCTGTACCATGACAGTGAGGAAGCACTCAAACCTTCCAGGGGTCACCACGGCTCAGCTGCAGTCACAGTTAAAGAACTGTCTGTGACCAGACACACAGCCCAGCAGAGGGCCTTGCCAGGCCTGAGGCTCAGGCCTGCTACTCTTGAGGTTAATGAGCCTCCTCTCGCAAGGTGGGCTTGTGGGGGGCTGGCAGATCACTCACAAGCCCCAAGCACACAGCCTCTCTCTTTGTATGGTCCCCGATCCCCTCCCCTGTCACTGGTTCTCTGATGACTTACCGTAATGATGTTTGTACCATATTTTGTCTCCAGTTCCTCCTTGCTGAGTTTGTGGTCATCCTAAAGTCCATGAAAAGAACAGAGTGAATTAGATAAATCCAAAAGACTTGAACCCTAAACCCTGACAAGGCCATGAAATCTGGGAGAAATACTGAGGATGGGAGATGGGCCAGGAAGTGCAGAAAGAAGGAACCTTTGTCCCAGGGGTTCCTACAGTGAGAGAAGAGAACCTTGCTACAGGAGAGCTCAAGGGCCAGCAGATTTTCTGGCCATCCCTGGAGAGTTCAGACTTAACTTGCCATTTACCACATGGTAGCCGTCCTTAGTTTTTATGAGTAAAGCAATGCAGTCTGGTCTCCAGCACATGCAGATCCTAGCACACTCGTCATCCAGACACCAGTGATCTGGAAACTCAACTCAGACCTGAACTGCGGGATTAAAGGGGAGCGATCAGCAGTGCCAAACCATTCCACATGTCCTGACAGCTCCACACAGCCCTCACCAGGCAGGCCATCTGGGAGAGAGAAATGGACCTTTCCTTCCTTCAGCACTTGAGGCTCAGCTCACTATCAGACAAGCCCTCAGATTAAAAACCTGCCAAATAAATACCAGGGGGGTGGTGGGGCGGGGGCCACACTTGCTAACTCTGCCACAGAATTATTAAACTAAAGCAGAGCTTTCCTACCTTAGCATTATTTACATTTTGGGTCAATAACTCTGTTGTGGGGACTTCTGCCCACCAGCACCCTCCCTTTGAGAAGTGATAACCATAAATATCTCAGGACATTTGCTGTGGCACCCAGGGAGCAAAGTTCCCTTGTCCTGTCCTGTCCTGTCCCTTTCAGAATCTCTGGGCTAAAGGGCTAGAAATCTCCTCCTGTGGCAAAAAACCAGCACTCAGGATCCTAAAACTCTGTCAGAGACAAAAATTTATACTGTGACTGGTACCAGAACCGTCTCTTTTCTTAAAGCAAAAATGTTTCATGTTACAGAGAGTTAGGGTTTTGTCCTGTGCTTAGCCAGATTCGCCCTGCTCTTCCATTCACTGTACCAGTACCCACTGAAAATAACATTTCTGGGGAGCCATAGGTTTAAGACATGGTTCTGTGTAGAGTATGCCAAGTTCGGGGCAGAGAAGAGTTAACATGATTAAAGTCGTTGCTTTCATGGACGGATCTCAGACTGTAAGGGGCCATATTGCACCATCCTCCCCACTAGCCTGACTCTCTGGGAATGAGAGCTGGGAGGGTGCGGGTGTGAACTCTGCTGGAAGAGCACAGGGCAGCACCAGGTGCCTCGGGCTTGAGTCACCTGCTTGTTTCTTCAGAAGCCAGGGACACTGCATTACTCATCAAGGTTCTAATTTTCTGGAGGGGTTGGGAGGCAAGGGCACCCAAGTACGAAGTCACAGATTACAGGATTCCTGTAAGAAGGTTGCGAAAAAGAGGAGAAAGAAAGCTGTTTCTCAGCAAAGAAACAAGGGAATACTCCAGTCAACACCATGGAATTATTTTTTCTATATTTTCCAAAAAGGCTCAAATTTCAAGGAAGGTTCTCATTGTAATTAACAGGCACATGATAGAATGGATATATATTCATGTTATAAACAGTAATTTCAAGTAGGACTAGTTATATCTTCATCTCTAACTGCTAGATACATGCAGGAAATAAGAATGACTATCTTAGCCTTTCTCCAGTTTCTCTGTAACTCTCTTAACAACTCTAAGAGGTAGTTACCATTTTTAATTCCAATTTTTCAAAACAGGAAACTGAACTTCAGGGAAACAGATTTGAATTCAGATCCAATTCCAGGGTCATCAGAACATACATGGACAAACACCTTGTGGCATGTGTTGTTTAATGAGCTCTCCAGGTAAAATAAAAGAGCTCTGATTTGCAGCAGTCACATCAAGCTACTAATACAGTACCAATTGGCTTGCCTGAATTCCAGAATGTTTAACGACCTACTCTGTGGCACACAAGAGCTCACAGCACTACCAGCTGCTCAGAGAACCACAGCTCTAAAGTCTGCAGTGAAATGCAGAGCAACCCGCATAATCTCAGACACAGGGCTGGTTTCCATTGGCATTCCTGAGATGTAATCAGCCACATTTCAGTTCTGGGGACGTTCTTTCCCAGGGCGGCCAGCTTTAGTAGTAACAGGGCTTCACATCCACAAAGCACTGCCATTACAAGAGACTCTCACCTCACTTTCCCCCTGACAGACCCATGAAAATGGTTTGTTTCCCATTTTACATAAAGAAAACTGAGCTTCAGAGAAGCTAGGTAGCTTACTCCCTGGAGAACTGGAACCTCAGCTGAGCCCAAGGCTGCCTGAACCCAAGACCAACTCTTACTTACTACTGAAATCCTTTCTCATAGGGCAAATATACCCAGAAACCTAGCAAGTTTAGGGGCTTTCAGTATTCCTCCTGGGTGGTTCTGGCTGATGAGATAGTTTAATTTCATAGGCTACTAATATCTCAATGAACCAGCAGGGGAGAGGTCTGGGCAGTGCCTGTGGCAACTGGCCTCAGAGGAGCCCTCCCCGGGCGTGCCTACAGCCTGAATGCAGGAATCTTCGGAGGGCCTGACCCGTGGGCAGATACAATCACACCATTTTTTTTTTTTCTTAAAACAAGGAAACACATGTCAGGGATTTTGAAATTCTTAAGACTGAATTTTTCTTTTGTAAGAAGTGGGTTAGAGGGGCAAGCTGTCACCAGGGAGGACAGTGCTCAAGGGTACCCATTTGCTCAGGGACCAAATCAACTGACCAGATCAGGTTCTTTCTTAAGCTCCTCTTTCTGGTGGTTCTTTTTGCGTTCTAAGCACTTGTTTTTCAGGCCCCTGGACTTCTCCTTGCCATCCTCCTTGTCTGTTTTCTCAATGTCTTTGGTTCCACTGAGCTCCACTGAGTAAATTTCTCTTTTCTGAAAGAGAAGCAGAGGTGCAATGTTGGCCCGAGGTAGATAGGTTTTCTGAGGTGAAGCAGCGGCCCTCATGGTGGGTGGAACTTACAAGGAAGGGGCCCTCCCCCCAACCCCCATTCCCGGTTCCTCCTCCGGAGAGTTCTCTACCGCTCCTGAAAATAGAGCCTGCAGCGCCTTCTCTCTGCTCTCCTCTTCTGTGGAGGGCTGGCTGGGTGGGCTCCTCAGAGGACCCCTCCCTGGGCGAAGAAGTTCATTTCCCAGACTCAGACAAGATCCCTCCGAGGAGGGGCAGGGTCTCGCTAGTGCCTGGTCCCCACGGGACACCAGCGCGCCCTGTGTCTGGGTGGGGGCGCCTGGCCCCCGAGGGACACTCCAGCGTGCCCCGTTTCTCGGAGGGTGTACCCACTGAATTCCTGAACCGCCGAGGGCAGGACGGCGTCAGGACCACGGAGCATCCGCGCCGTCACCAGCCCTGCGCCGCTCTCCTCCGGCTCCGCGGCCCCTTCCCGCGTTTGGGTCAGCATCCTTCTTCACTCCACCAGCCCGAATTCCACGGTCTCCGGACCGGGAGCCGAGAGAACGGAGCAGAGCCCGTCCGCCCCTCCTCCCGCCCCGGCGGCACGCACCCGGTTCATGGCGCGGACAGGGGGTCCTGTCCGGAGGGAGGGCCGGGCACGTGGTGGGGGTCCCGTCGAGCGAGGACCGGGGTGCGGGGTCGCGTTGGGCTGGCGGCGGGGTCCTCGCTCCTTCGGGTGCGGAGCGCCAGCGCAGACCTCCAGGTGGCTCGGCCTTAAAAGCGCGGCCCCGCCCCCTCCCGCGAGCCCCGCCCCAGCCCCCGGCGGCTGGCAGAGCGCCGGGTGGGCGTGGGGTCCATTGAGCAGTGCGATCCGGCCGCGCGGAAGGCTCTGGGGAAAGACCCCGCCCTCTTTTCCCCTTGAGACTCGTTAGATTGTGAAAATTCCTAAGCGGGGTGGGGGTGGGGGGGAATTGTAGCTCCCCGCATTGGTCATTCTCTGGGTGTCCTGGCGTCGAAAGGCCCTGGACGACCTGAGAGCGGACTTCGGGCGCCGTGGGGTCAGAGCAAAGTGGGGAGTAAGCGAGAGCCCCCCGACCCCTAGAAGCAGCCCAGTTACTTGCAGGACCCAGATGCGGATGAAGGGGTGTGAGGCCCGAGGGTTGAACAAGGTGCCTTAGTGGCACGCTGGGCTGGAGATAGGCACCCACCCTCCACCGATGAGGGTGAAGACCTCTCCCTCCCGAAAGAGGGCTGCCCACAGCCGCCGTTATTTCTCCCTCTTCCTCCCCTCCCATCCCTTCCCTTCTTTTCTTTCCAAAAGGGCAGAGTTGGAACTCAGTCTCCACCCGCTAC
>SJYX01001154.1:125796-274575 GCA_006410675.1 Oreotragus oreotragus | reverse complement strand
ACTCCTTTTCCTATTTGGAACCAGTCTGTTGTTCCATGTCCAGTTCTAACTGTTGCTTTCTGACCTGCATATAGATTTCTCAAGAGGCAGGTCAGGTGGTCTGGTATTCCCATCTCTTTCAGAATTTTCCACAGTTTATTGTGATCCACACAGTCAAAGGCTTTGGCATAGTCAATAAAGCAGAAATAGATGTTTTTCTGGAACTCTCTTGCTTTTTCCATGATCCAGCGGATGTTGGCAATTTGATCTGTGGTTCCTCTGCCTTTTCTAAAACCAGCTTAAACATCTGGAAGTTCACGGTTCTCGGTTCTTATATTGCTGAAGCCTGGCTTGGAGAATTTTGAGCATTTCTTTACTAGCATGTGAGATGAACGCAATTGTGAGAATTGTAAATTCTCAGGAAATCCCTAAATTCTCCTTTATTTTTAAAGGAGGGATGGTCATGTTAATCACCAAGTTATAAAACTCAAGAATTGTTTTTAAATTATCCAGAGGTCCTCCAAGACCCCCCTTTCTTTGGGACACTGACCATCAGGCCTGGATCCCGCAGGGCATGTGCCTGCCTTTGAGGTAAGCAGCGGTGAAACATTATCTCTGAGCAACCCTCAAGAGCCTGTGTTTTCCTCTGAGCATGGAGCAGGGAGAGGGCTGGACACATAGTTCTAGCATTTCAGAGGCGGTTCTACCAGCTCTCGTAAAACTACATATGGAACTGTACAAAGAAGGTTCAATGAGGCCTCCCTTCCCTTTTGCCCCGAGTCAGAAAAATGAAGCCGAGGCTGCATAGCAGAGATAACTCCAGGCTGCAGGTCTGGATCGGCCTCATCACTCACTGGCTCTGGGTTCCCCGTGTTTCCGTCTGCCATCTTGAAAGTACTTCTGACAGCTCCCAAATTCAACCAGAGGAACAAAGCTGATAGGAGACAGATGAGGAAGAGAACTGGCTCACAATGTGTGGTGGCTGGTAGGGCAACTGAAGGCCATCATCAGGGGGTGGGTTGGTGTTCACAAGAGCAGCTGTAAGGCCTACAGTCTGCTTGCATGGGGCCCACTCAGATGACCCAGGCCCACCGCCCTTGCCTAAAGTCAGCTGAGTATTGACTGCAGTTACCTCTTTCAAATCCCAAAGAAAGGCCATGCCAGAGAATGCTCAAACTACCACACAATTGCACTCATCTCACATGCTAGTAAAGTAATGCTCAAAATTCTCCAAGCCAGGCTTCAGCAATACGTGAACCGTGAACTTCCAGATGTTCAAGCTGGTTTTAGAAAAGGCAGAGGAACCACAGATCAAATTGTCAACATCCGCTGGATCATGGAAAAAGCAAGAGAGTTCCAGAAAAACATCTATTTCTGCTTTATTGACTATGCCAAAGCCTTTGACTGTGTGGATCACAATAAACTGTGGAAAATTCTGAAAGAGATGGGAATGCCAGACCACCTGACCTGCCTCCTGAGAAACCTATATCAGGTCAGAAAGCAACAGTTAGAACTGGACATGGAACAACAGACCAATTCCAAATAGGAAAAGGAGTACGCCAAGGCTGTTTTTATTGTCACGCTGCTTATTTAACTTATATGCAGAGTACATCATGAGAAACGCTGGGCTGGAAGAAGCACAAGCTGGAATCAAGATTGCCGGGAGAAATATCAATAACCTCAGATATGCAGATGACACCACCCTCTGGGAGTTGGTGATGGACAGGGAGGCCTGGCGTGCTGCGATTCACGGGGTCGCAAAGAGTCGGACACAGCTGAGTGACTGAATTGAACTGAGAATTTAGGGATTTCCCTGGTGGTCCAGTGGCTAAGACTCTGTGCTCCCAATGGAGGGGGCCTTGGGTTTGAACCCTGGTCAGGGAACTAGATCCCACATGCTGTAACTAAGAGCCAATGCAACCAAATAAAAAAAAAAAAAAAAGTTTTTAAGAAAGGAGAATTTAGTTCTATGATGATCATGGGTTTTTCCATTATTTTAGCAAGTATATGAAAATGACTGACTCTTTACCATTCTTTTCTTATTTCTTGGAATTAGTGGGATAATTCTTTAAGTTAAACTATCTATTTGACCAATTCACTAAAATGTAACAAAGGAAAATCCATGGTTCTTAACTTGTCATTTTGGTAGCATCAATCACTGATGAACAAATCATTGTTTCTAATGAGGAGCATCCATTCTTGTGTTTAGCATAGAAAATTATCTTTTTCTGAAAGCCTGGTGGGGACTGGAAACAGCATTGACCAGATAGGAAATGTCCTCACGTCCTCACTTCACAAAAACATTTTATGATGACCCTGGCTATATAAGGAAATCCTTATAAATTTGATAAGGACCTTTGTATGATATGTTTGGATGTCATGTGTAGTATGAATAAATCTCTTTTAAAGTAAACACAACACACAACATTCTATGCCTAACAAAACAGGGGAATAATTCATTTTACGTATTCTCCACCCTCAAAATTATAGTGCTCTGTGTTAGGCTATGAGAGTACTACCCAGTCTTATCAAGTAATGGAGGCGGGTAAAGCCACATAGATGGAATCAGTGGATGTAGAGCTGGGCATCATGGGAAATCTGCAGTTGTAGAGGGAAGACAAGCCGCCAGTATGGCTGCTGAGTGGGAAACTCAAACTGTGAAGGGGAGACTAGAATCATTGGTTAGTGTTCAATTGTTTGATTTCCATGACATGCTTTTTAGCAGTCTTAGAGAAAACATTTTCAGATTAGCATATTATTCCTCCTACTCCTCACTGATTATAATAGAAAATAGTGGGCAATTAGTGAGAAAATACTTTTAGAGATGACTTTATTAAGAAATTAGGTTTTCCTCAAAGACCTGCACATGCAGTCTTTGGAAGCACCCACTTAGATATCAGATTTTATCTGAATTTATGTATTATGTTCTGTTGTTTAGAAATTGTTAATATTTACATTAATCAATTAAACACATGATTGGTGACTCAAAATACTCTATTTAAAAATGGTCAGAATAAACAACAGGTCTTCCTAGGTGGTGCTAGTGGTAAAGAACCTCAGAAGATCTAAGAAATGCAGGTTCAATCCCTGAGTCAGGAAGATCCCCTGGAAGAGGGCATGGCAACCCACTCCAGTATTCTTGCCTGGAGAATCCCATGGACAGAGGAGCCTGGCTGGGTACAGTCCATGGGACTGAAAAGAGTTGGATACAACTGAAGTGGCTTAGCATGCATGCACACACACACACATAACATTATATTAGTTTCAGATATAGCATAGTGATTTGATATTTGTGTATACTGTGACATGTCTACTCTTAATATCCATCATCCAACATAAACATTTTTATGTTTGTGTGATGAGAAATTTTAAGATCTACTTTTTAAGCAGCTCTCAAACACACAGAGCAGTATTATCAACTGTAGTCATCGCACTATACATCACATCCACATGACTTATTTACTGTGTAACTGGATATTTATGCATTTTGAACCCTTTCATCCATTTCTCCCATCCCCACCCAGATCCGACTCTGGTACCCACCAACCTGTTTTCTGTTTCTATGAGTTCAGACATTTTAGCTTCCACATATAAGTGAGATCATACAGTATTTGTCTTTCTCTGACTTATTTCACTTAGCATAATATCTTCGAGGTCCATCCATGTTGTTGCAAATGGCCAGATTTTCTTCTTTTTTATGGCTGAGTAGTATTCCATTTGAACTGTGGTGTTGGAGAAAACTCTTGAGAGTCCCTTGGACTGCAAGGAGATCCAACCAGTCCATCCTAAAGGAGATCAGTCCTGGGTGTTCATTGGAAGGACTGATGTTGAAGCTGAAGCTCCAATATTTTGGCCACCTGATGCGAAGAGCTGACTCATTTGAAAAGACCCTGATGTTGGGAAAGATTGAGGGCAGGAGAAGAAGGGGACAACAGAGGATGAGATGGTTAGATGGCATCAGTGACTCAATGGACATGGGTTTGGGTGGACTCTGGCAGTTGGTGATGGACAGGGAGGCCTGACATGCTGTGGTTCATGGAGTTGCAAAGAGTCAGACATGACTGAGCAACTGAACTGAACTGAGTATTCCATTGGACTTTCCAGGTGGCTCAGTGGTAAAGAATCTGCCTACCAATGCAGGAAACACAGGTTTGATTTCTGGGTTGGGAAGATCCCCTGAAGGAGGAAATGGCAACCCACTCTAATAGTCTTAAGAGGCAGGCGACGAGGGAGAAGAGGTGGCTCCTTTCCACCCAGCCTCTGGGCCCATGGCCTTTCTCTGGCTAGAGTTTGGAGCTAAGAGTCACCTTCTTAATAGGCATCTTTATACTTATTCATTGGGGGAAAATAGTTATCTAGAGTCAGAGGTATTTGCCCAAGGGATAGTGCAATAGAGTGAAAAGAACACTGGAGAAGAAACTGGAAAGTCTATGTTCTGCTGTCAGATAGCAACTGTGTGACTCATACAGTTTCCTCCTGGAGTAGCATCTGCCTCCACAGGAGGCCTGAGGATCAGATGAGACAATGATGGAATGTCTTGTGTGCTGTAAGAGCTTGTACCTGGAGGGTGGACTCATGGTCCTGAAGGCTGGCTGTGCTGTGTGCACTTACCACCAGCTCTCAGCTTCTCCTGTTTTTCCTCTTTGATTGTTGCTGCTCCTTGTGTGATGGAACATCCTGTGGCAGTAAGAGGGCTCAGAACCTGGGGATGGGGGGTGGGCAGCACAGGTCCGTTCACTGTGCTCTGCTGGCATAGCTCCGGGAACGGCTGATCAGGGTGGGAGGAAGTGGAAGCCATGATAAAAATCGCTTGAATTTTCTGAGTTCCAGCTTTTTATGGTTTCATTGAGCATGCATGAAGCCTTCAGAGCTGTGTTACACACACCCTCTCGTCAACTGGGGAAGAGGCGTCAACAGCTTGCACTCCAGGGTTACTGCATGGCTATCACTTCCACAGTGAGACTGGCCAGATGATGGGGGTTAAGAAAGCATATTGGCTCTGGAGACTCATGTCCTGGGGCACAGACCATTTAAAACATTCAGTGAATTATTAGAATCCATGGGGTGTGGTTTAGGAAGGATCTGCAGGTCCCTGTATTGCTCCAATATATGAAAAGTGCTTGAAATTCTATCCTGATAGTTTCCTCCTTGTGGATCTTGAAGGCACTTGATGTCTAAGAGCCTTACTTAAAATATACATACCCTTCACATCAACTAGCTGGTCGTTTTAGAGAGAACCAGGTCAGCTAAAGGCAAGACTGTGACAGGATCGTGCAGGTGAGGTTATGAGGCACAGACGTAGGGAGAATGGGCGAGATAAACCTTGCTTACTTGCTAGTTTTGTTGAGGGCACGGAACAGCATGGAAACACACACAGAGTGGGGAGAGGGTAGGAGAAGGCCCGTTTCCGTGCTCAGGGTCTGGTGGGCACAGTGCTTATCCTAAGGGGCCATACCCTGATGTAGGCTTCTGGAAAGACTTTGGAGTGCTGAGCTGCCACACAGACACATATAGAGGCAGGTATGTTGGCAATGGGGCTTCCCTGGTGGCTTAGATGGTAAAGAATCTGCCTGCAATGCAGGAGATCAGGTTATGAGTCCTCTTGGAAGGTTCCCTTTACATCTGTTGAGTGGCACAAGGTGTAACACTGCAGAACTGGGGGTCCTGGGCCAAGTCTGTTTCCATGAATCCAGCCCTACATCCCTCTGGCTCAAACAAGCTGTTAAACTGGTCTTGAGAGGCAATTCCACAATAGTTAGCATAATTCCACACTGAGGTATGTTCATGGCAGAGAAAGTGGGGGGAAGGGTCTTGGGATGCCCATTAAATCCAGCAACTGTGGAAAGACCTGCCCCTGCTCACCTGATCCAGGCTCCAACCAGCCTCACCCAGCCAGCAGCCACAGGAAAGCTGGAAAATCTCAGGGCTTTCACCTGGATCTTAGGCTTTCTTTCTTTTTTTAATACTATCATTAAAATTTTTTTCTTTAATGTACATTTGTTCATCTTTATTTTTTCAGTTTAAGCATTTTCCTTCTTATATTTTCTTGCTGTTCATTTCTAGTCCTCTAATTTCAGTTTTCCATTGCTTATTGTCTTTACTTGTAGGAGACATTTACTTTATCATCTGTGTTCTAGAAGACACCTGTTTGCATGCCTGGAACCAACATGTGCTTTAGCAGGGAAAATTGTGTACAGATTGACCCACCCATACATGCATGTTGTACACAACTCCTGCTGGCAGATTCTTGTTAGAATTTAGATGTGATGATATGGCATTCCCCCGGACACTCCAGATTTGTAAAATAAGCATTAAACTCTTTCCTTGCTGGAGCCCACCTTTTGAACGGTTTAAAGTCATACTTCCTGGTGGGGGAAACAAAGAAGTGGAGAACTGCTTGGCCCACCAGAGGCTTCCCAGCCAGGCTGGCAATGGGGCTGTTGGATAGCAAGGCCTCACAACTCCAGTATGAAAAGGTTTGCAGCTGTAGAAAGAAGGGGATTCTTCAAGAGTCGTTTCATTGAGAATCTACGTATTCAGCTGATCAGTTGATCAGTGATCAAACAAGAATGCTTGCTGAGGGCCTGTTGTTATGCTAGGCCTGTGGTAGACTATACAGGTAACTAGACAGAGTCGGACATGACTGAGGCGACTTAGCAGCAGCAGCAGCAGACAGATCTAGAGAGCCCTTAGGTATATCAGTGGGGCGGATGAGCTGTAGGACAGAGTTGAGACTGTACTACCGGAGGTTACCGGAGGTTCCTTAGCCTTGCTGGGTGACGTGCAGCTTGGCAGGGGCCCCTTCTCTATAAGCTCCCACAGGACCGAGGCTGGTAGGGTCTCCAAGGTTGCCTTAGAGACCATCTTGATTGCAGCAGCAGGAAAGGAACGGCACACTCAGTTCAAGTGCAAAGTGGGAGCTTTCCATGGGCCGGGCCCAGAAGTGGCACATGTAGCTTCCATTCATGCTCATTGGCTAGGAATTTAGTTATGTGGCCACATCTGACAGCAATAGATGAAATGAGTTCCAGTTCTGTAGCTGGGAAGGCCAAAGTGTGAGTTCTGGCTCAGGGCCGACCGTGTGTGCTGCCTCACTGACTGCATGTGGTGTGTTTCTACAGTGAAACTACCAGTGATCTCAATTCTCTTCTTTGTATTTTCACATTTATTTTTATATGTATCACTTTTATAATCAGAAAACAAGCAATACATCTCATTTAAAAAATGTAATCCACACAAGGAAAACATTTTTGTTCTCTATTTCTTTTATTTTGTTTCTACATAAGATGATGGATGTTCACTAACTTTTGTGGTCATCATCTCATGATGTATTTAAGTCGGATCATTATGCAGTGCACTTTAAACTTACACAGTGCTGTGTATCAATTATATCTCAATGAAACTGGAAGAAAAAAATTAAATAGAAAAATAATCCAGGTGTTTGGAACTTTGTGTGTGTGTGTGTGTGTGTGTGCTCAGTGGAGTCCGATTCTTTGTGACCCTGCAGACTGTAACTCGCCAGGCTCCTCTGTCCTAGGAAATTTCCAGGCAAGAATACTGGAGTGGGTTGCCATTTCCCTTCTCCAAGGGATCTTACCAATCCAGGGATCAAACCCTCGTCTCTTGCACCTCCTTAATTGGCAGGCAGAGTCTTTACCACTAGTGTCACCTGGGAAGATCATTATTTTCTCTAAAAACAGTTAAGATTGTTGTTTGGATCCCCAGGCAAGACTATAAAATTCTATAAAATGTACAAAGTAATTAAAAATATAAGGCCAATCTAATGATTAGCTCTGCCATGTTTCTCAAAAGGAGTCACGTCTTCCTGCGGAGCCGGTCTGAAATCTGCTCCAGGAGGAGGACGAGGTAGGAGGGAGGGGGTGAGAGGTGAAGGAACAGCAGCAGGAGGCCCCGAAGTTCAGACGTGGAAATACGGGTCCTGCCGTTCCCCTCTCTGGGTTCTTCCTCCCTGCTTCCCCACATGCCTCTGGGCAGCTGGCATCTGGCCCCCTGCCTGCTCTCTCATAATCCCTGGTCCAAAACGACCTCTTCATATTTCCCAACAAATTGCCTCTTCTCTCACTGACCTCAGTTAGGGCTTGTGAAAGTGAAAACATTAGTTGCTCAGCTGTGTCTGCACTCTTTGCAATCCCATGGATTGTAGCCCGCCAGGCTCCTCTATCCACGGAATTCTCCAGGCAAGAATGCTGGAGTGAGTTCTTATTTCCTTCTCCAAGGGATCTTCCTGACCCAGGGATCAAACCTGGGTCTCCCACATTGCAGGCAGATTCTTTACCATCTGAGCCACAGGTGGTGCTTGTGGGGAAAACCTTTTTGAATTAATTTTGAGAGAGAGAACGCAACTTAGATTTCTCAAAGTTGCGGAGACTTCAAAAAGAAACTCGGGTAAGCCTCTGTCCATCGGAGGGGTTTTCGGCAGAGTGAGGTGGTCACAGATCTTACATCATGTGGGAGAGAGATTTTTGGTCAGAGGACCCACCCCAGGCTCACACTTGGCAGCACATCTCCTGAGCAGCTTCTTGAGGCTCTTTCCCTTTGATAGAGTCCTGCTGTCTCCACATCTCTCGGCCCTGCATTTATCAGGACCAGGCTCCAGCAGAGGTGGTCAGTATGCTTCCAGCATCCTCTCTGCATCCCTTGCCTTCCTCGTCTCCTTCCAGTCTTGCTGGTTTGTGTGATGAATGCTGCTGGGCTGAGTGGAAAGTCCAAGCGCATTCTGGAGAGAGTAGTTAACAGCCAGCGTGAGCCTTCAACTCAGGCCCCTTCTTTCATCTTAGTGTCTCCATGTGAGGAGCTGGGGCGGTGGGGGAGGGGCTGCCTAGGAGGCCCCTGGGCCCACACCTGCTGTGATCTGATGCAGAGAATCCTTGGTTGTCCTGCTGACTGGGGTTTTCTTGTTTCCACATAGTCTAGCCTGACCAGATGGATGATGTAGACAGTGGGGAAGGGATTTACTGGGGGTAGAGAAATGGAAAGGGCAAGCCAGTTCACCCTGCTGGAACCTGAATCTGAGGAAGGCTGGGACTGTCCCTTAGGAGGATGATCTACACACACAGTATAAGCGAACACATTGGTGCTGGGAGGGTACACACCAGCTGAGAGTTGTGGTCCCGTCCTGGTAAAGGCCTGGGATTGGCCACAGTCCTGCCTGCTCTGGAGGGTCAGAGTTTTGTCCTTGGAGAGTTTTTTTCTAAGGAGATCACTTTTCCAGACCAGCTCAAGCTGGATTTCAACCAGGGTTATCATTTAGGTGGACCAGACTGGACTCGCTTTCCCTCCCATCAAATAAAATGAGTTTATGGTAATAGGAGGCAGTAGATATTCTTGCAGAGATAAGCAGAGCTCCATTTTACCTAAAATTACCTTTCACTGAGTAACTAAGTGTGATTTAAAATATTTCTGGTCTAGAAACCCTCTTTTGAGAGTGATATTTTTGTTTTCCTGTTGTGAGAAACAGGAAAGTTATCCTGTTCATAATCTATTCCTGGTGAGAGGATGCTCAGATGGTGCGAAGCAATCCTATACATCCCCCACCCGCAATCCCTCCAGCTGTGGGCTGGCTGTCTGGAGTGTGCACACCTGGGCCATAGCTGCTCACATGTTAACATTTGATATGATTATGGTTGGAAGGATTATAACCAGGATTTCGGGTGCAACCTTATCATGGTGATGGGCGCTACAGATGTGCATGATAAAGTGACCAAAGAGAGCCAACGAGGTGAGCATCCTGGGCAACCTTTAGGAAGAAGATTGTAAACCAGACAAGGCAGTCTTCCTGCAGGTGACTGAAAGTACTCCTAGATAGCTGCTTTTATGGAAGGGATACTTGCTAGTGGGCATGCTTACTCCCACCCCCATGCACACCTCCATCTGTGGCCCAGAGGCAACATGTGGCCCAGAGGATGGGGTGGGGTGTGGGATTTGGGGTAGGCTGCCTGGACCAGCTGGGAGGCGGGGAAATGGGAGGGATGGGAGAGATGGGAGATGGACTGGGCCATACCAGGGCAGTGCCTGAGGCCTGGGTAGGCATGGTGGGGGCCATTGACCCTGGAGGAGTTCCCCAGGACCCCAGTGCCCAGATCATCCCATCCTATGTCCTATGGGAGCATTTTCTGGAGGTGACGGGGACCGCTATGCTGAGTGAGTTTGTTTCCGGGCGGGCAGCCCTGCCTGGCGGGGCTGAAGAGCCGGTTTGGTTCTGGCTGAGGTCTGCTTCTGGCCGAAGGTCTGGCGGTCTGCTCTGGCTATGAGGAGCCCCAGGGAAGGGCCCTATGGAGATGTGAGCCCTTGGTCAGCTGGAAGGTCAGGAGCAGGAGGCCCACGCTGGAGCGAGGACAGGGGCGCTGAGCCAGGGAGCAATGGATACATGAAGTGGGGGCCACAGGCTCACTCTTGTGCTATGCTGCTGCTGCTGCTAAGTCACTTCAGTCGTGTCCAACTCTGTGTGACCCCATAGACGGCAGCCCACCAGGCTCCCCCACCCCTGGGATTCTCCAGGCAAGAATACTGGAGTGGGTTGCCATTTCCTTCTCCAATGCATGAAAGAGAAAAGTGAAAGTGAAGTCGCTCAGTCTGTCCGACTGTTAGCGACCCCATGGACTGCAGCCCACCAGGCTACTCCATCCATTGAATTTTCCAGGCAAGAGTACTGGGGTGGGGTGCCATTGCCTTCCCCCCACTCTTGTGCTATAAGTCACCATAAAAGCTTTATATTAAACAGCTTCTTGTATTTAGATTCTCACCTCTGCTCACCCCACCCATATACCCAAATGAATTTTAGGTATATTAAAATCACTATAAAAAATGCAATAATGGAGAAACAAAAACAAAAATGAATCCAGAATTGTATTTCAAAAAATGAGCAATAAAGTTACAAAAGTGATCCAGTTGCAGAAAAGCTTCAGTCAATCACTATGGCAAAAAGAGAAAAAAATGTGTTAAAAGAGAAAAAAATCAGTGTTTAAAAGAGAAAAAAAATCAGTGTTATATCAGAGGATGTAAAAAATGCACTCAAAAATATCCAAATTTTTCTCATGTAAATACTCTTTAATCTGTTAAAGGGTAAGTCCTCAAAACCTATAGCAAACATCATCATTCAAACATGAATGGTGAAATCTTAGAAGATTCTCAGAAGAATCAGATATACAGCATCACTGTTATCACTGCTATAATTAAACATTGCACTGGAGTTTCTAGCCAGTGTAACATTAATACTGTAATATGAAATACGTGTGTTGTTTAGTTGCTAAATCGTGTCTGATTCTCTTGCGACACCATGGACAGTAGCCCATCAGGCTCCTCCTCTGTCCATGAGATTTCCCAGGCAAGAATATTGGAGTGGGTTGCCATTTCCTTCTCCACAGTATCTGCCCAAAATAGGGATCAAACCTACGTCTCCTGTATTGCAGGTGAATTCTTTACCACTGAGCCCCCAGAGAAGCTGTTATGAAATACTTATCCACAGAGAAAATTTAAGAAAATTTGGTCATGAACTTTAGCTACTAATAAGTGAGTTCAATGATTTGTTGGATAGATTATTTATGAATTCTATAATAGAAACTTGGAAAACCTCCCAAATATTTTGAAATTAAATGACATACTTCTAAATAACCCATGGGTAAAAGTCACAAGGGAAATTAGAAAAATACTTTGAAATAAATAAAAATTAAAATTAAAATCGCAGCGTATCATTTGTGGGGATACAGCATAAAAGTTGGAAATTTTTAGCTTTAAATGTGTATATTAGAAAATAAGGTCTAAAATCACTCTCTAAGCTTCCGATTTGAGGTGCTAGATGAATAAGTTAAACCCAAAATAAGTAGGAAGGGAATAGTGAAAACAAAAATAGAAATCTGAAACACAAAACAGACAAGCTACATAGAAAATAAAACATAAAACTGTTTTTAATTGATATTAATAAAAATGGATAAAGCTAGCTAGACTAGTTAAGAAAAAAGAAAAATGATAGATATTAAAATTTAATAATTTTGAAAACTTAAATGCAGTGGATCAATTTGCTGAAAGGTTCAAACCAAATCACTGAAGATTCAAATTGCCACCTGTTTAGCAAGACATGGAGCCACCAAGTGCGTTACAGGTGGATTGTAAGATAAGATAACTGTTTTGGAAAATAGTTTCACAACTTTTTGCAACTTAGACATATTGCCTAGCAATTTCATTTCTAGTTATCTAGTCAAGAGAAATGAGTGTTTGCTTACTCAAAAACTTGTACATGAATGTTCACGGCAGCTTTACTTAAAAGAGCCCCAAACTGGAAACAACCCAAATGTTCATCAACAGGTAAATGGACACACAATTTAGGGTACATCTGCCCAGCAAAAGCAATGTAAGGTAGAGGAATTGAAAACATTGTGCTGAGCAAAGGAAGCCAGGAATGAAAGGTATGTGCTGTATTACTTAATCTTGTAGAATTCTAGGAAAGACAAATTGGATCTGTAGTACTATGAAGCAGATCAGTGAATCTGTAGTACTTGGGATTGTGGGTAAAGGCTGGGAACCACTTTGGGGTGATGGAAACATTCTGTATCACAATTGAGACGCTGGGTTACATGAGTGTATATGTTTATCAAAACTTGTCTAACTGTATGCTTAAATTGTGTGCACTTTATTTTATGTAAATTATACTTTGTTAAAGTCGGTTTTAAAAAATTAATAACATCTTAATGGAATTATGAAGCAGATCAGTGAATCTGTAGTACTTGGGATTGTGGGTAAAGGCTGGGAACCACTTTGGGGTGATGGAAACATTCTGTATCACAATTGAGATGCTGGGTTACATGAGTGTATATGTTTATCAAAACTTGTCTAACTGTATGCTTAAATTGTGTGCACTTTATTTTATGTAAATTATACTTTGTTAAAGTCGGTTTTAAAAAATTAATAACATCTTAATGGAATAACCAAGTAGAAAATGTAGTAAAAAAGACAATAACAACAAACTATAACACAAGATTCTTCAAATTAAAACAAACAAATATGTGTCAGAACTTCATGGAAGTGATTATAAAATATTATTGAATGACATGGATGATCTCAGGAGAAATAGGCCAACTTTCATGAATATAGAGATCAATATCCAAGAAATGTATCTCCAGAAATTGATCTGTAAATGTAATTCAATTCCAACAAAAATTCCAACACATTTTTTGGTGGACTATCATCAATGAAAGAGTAAATATTTAAGAATAGGTAAAATGTTTCAGAAAAAAAAGGAATTGAGGAAGAACTTGAATTATTGGATGTAAGAAATTATCATTAACCTACAATATTTAGAACATAGCAATAATGAATCAGAATAGGCAAGTGGAAGAGAAGAGGTAAAAAATAAATCAATGGAATAGAAAACAAATATGTGTATATAGGAGAACTCAGGTAAGTTAGAAGAGGTATTAAAAATAGAGTAGATGGACTTCCCTGGTGGTCCAGTGTGTAAGAATCCACCTGCTAATGCAAGGAGCATGGGTTCGATTCCTGGTCCTGGAGGATTCCACAAACTGTAGGGCAACTGAGCCCACATGCCACAACTCCGAGGAGGCTGCACACCACAACTGGAGAGTGAGCCCTGCTCACCACAACTGGAGAAAGCCTGCATGCAGCAATGAAGACCCAATGCAGCCAAAAATAAATAAACAAATTAGTTAAAAGCAAAACAAACAAAAATGGAGGGGAAATAATATTATATGGGAAAAAAAAAGAAATTGGATTCCTGCCTCAAAGCACATATGAACAAAGAAACAAGAACAGACAATAGAGCTAAACTTGGGTTAGGAAGGATGCAAAAGCAATGAAAGAAACCACAAAAGAAAACACATTTATCTCTACAAATTTTAAAACTTTCAGTGCCAAACAATGGAAGGGAATATGCTAGGACACATTATTAAAGTGACCTTTAAATTCTCTTGTGCTTTGAGAATGTGGAAACCAAGCTAGTGGCCCAAAGAGCAAGTGGAAAGTGGCACCAGAAAAAGCTGGGGTCTGTCCTTGATTGACGTGGAACAATAGAGTGGTTCCAAATTGGGAAAGGAGTACATCAAGTCTGTATATTGTCACCCTGCTTATTTAACTTATATGCAGAGTACATGTGAAATGCCAGGCTGGATGAAGCACAAGCTGGAATCAAGATTGCCGAGAGAAATATCAATAACCTCATATATGGAGATGACACCACCCTCATGGCAGAAAGCAAAGAGGAACTACAGAGCCTCCTGATGAAAGCGAAAGAGGAGAGTGAAAAGTTGGCTTAAAACTCAACATTCAGAAAACTAAGATTATGGCATCCGGTCCCATCACTTCATGGCAAATAGATGGGGAAATAATGGAAACAGTGACAGATTTTATTTTCTTGGGCTCCAAAATCACTGCAGATGCTGACTGCGGCCATGAAATTAAAAAGATGTTCGCTCCTTGGAAGAAAAGCTATGACCAACCTAGAAAGCATATTAAAAAGCAGAGACGTTACTTTGCCAACAAAGGTCCGTCTAGTCAAGGTTATGGTTTTTCCAGTAGTCATGTATGGATGTGAGAGTTAGACTATAAAGAAACCTGAGAACCGAAGAATTGATGCATTTGATTGTGGTGTTGGAGAAGACTCTTGGGGGTCCTTGGGACTGCAAGGAGGTCAAACCAGTTAATCCTAAAGGAAATCAGTCCTGAATATTTATTGGAAGGACTGATGCTGAAGCTGAAACTCCAGTACATTGACAACCTGATGGGAAGAACTGACTCGTTGGTAAAGACCCTGATGCTGGGAAATATTGAAGGCAGGAGGAGAAAGGGTCAACAGAGGATAAGATGGTTAGATGGCATCACTGACTGGATGGACCTGAGTTTGAGCAAGCTCCGAGAGTTGGTGATGGACAGGGAAGCCTGGCGTGCTGCAGCCAATGGGGTTGCAAAGAGTCGGACATGACCGAGTGACTGAAGTGAACTGACTGTCCTTGATTGTGATGGGAAACCTAGAACAGGGTGGATGTGAGGAGGACAGCACCCCACCAACGGGGACCGCCTGAGTGGGTTGGAAGCTGTCTGTGGTGGGATGAGTGTCTTGAGGGGCAGGGCGTCTGCATTGCTTGTCCCTGAAGAACTGAAAGCCTGAGGGACCGGGACCAGGCGGAAGGGAGCCTGGGCATGGGCAGGAAGGAGCGTGCGGAGGTGAGGCCTGGGAGGGATGCTGTATGTGGACTTGGAGAGAAAGCAGACGGAGTGCACCCTGCACAGCTGGGGGGCCGCCAGCCTCTGTCACTTGGTGGGTGGTGCTGCTGCGGGGCCATCTTCCTCTCTGTGGGGACAATGGAGACACCTGCCTCAGGTTTGTTAGTGAGACATGGAGCAGAGCAGAGAGAATGTCAACCCACCCGCGAGGGGGACCAGTGTGCCCTGGGGACCCAGCCTCCAACACCCCCACCCCTCTCCCGCAACCCTCTGGTGCCCAGCGTCATGGGTTTGCAGAGATACTGAGGGCTGAAGAGTGAAAAAGCCACTGTCTGAGAACTGGCTGGTCTGGGCCAGGAAGAGTCCACTTGTACAAACACCCACACCCACCCGGGGACACATGTCACCACAAACCACAGAGGCCGTGCGGGACCTCCTCCCTGTTCCCACAGCCAGGCATCTGGGCACCTCACCTCCTTTTGCTTCCCTGTCCACCCACTTCAGGCTCCAGAGATGAAACATTTGCATAATGTTCACTAATAATAATTTACCAATGGTGTTTTTCTTCTCCAACTCTCACCCAGTTAAATCTACAGCAATAAATACTCATTGCTCTATGTTCAGTTTTTATAAAAATAGCTCGAACCCAAGGAATAGCCAGTGAATACAAACTGANAAGAGTTGACTCACTGGAAAAGACTGATGCTCAGAGGGATTGGGGGCAGGAGGAGAAGGGGACGACCGAGGATGAGATGGCTGGATGGCATCATGGACTCGATGGACGTGAGTCTGAGTGAATTCCGGGAGTTGGTGATGGACAGGGAGGCCTGGCGTGCTGTGATTCATGGGGTCACAAAGAGTTGGACATGACCTAGTGACTGAACTGAACTGAACTGAACTGAAAGCATTCTTTGGCTTCCCTTGTGGCTCAGCTGGTAAAGAATTTGACTGAAGTGCGGGAGACCTGGGTTTGATCCCTGAGTTGGGAAGATCCCCTGAAGACGGGAAAGGCTGCCCACTCCAGTATTCTAGCCTGGAGAATTTCATGGGCTGTATATTCCATGGGGTTGCAAAGAGTCAGACACGAGTGAGCAACTTTCACTTTCACTTAAAGCACTCTTTAGAGGCCCTTTCGGGGATAGTTATATATTTATTGCTTAGTATTTTTATTTTTAAGACAAAAGCTAGATGTACTTTGAAATATATGCTTATTACTTTTGTTATATGATCAAAGTCAATATTGGAATAGAACATATAAAATTAAAACTTTGAGTGAGGAGAATATTTCTTTAATTCAATTTATATCAAACTCCTGATTTTGAGAACAGTGTTTCCCCTGTCATAAATGGGGGCATATTTCATACTTGAAAATGCCAAAATTGCTAGTAAATCTGGATGATCTGTTCAAGGATATATTTTTTTAAATGCATTTATTTGGTTGCATCAGATCTGAGTTGCAGCCTGCAGGATCTTTGTTGCAACACACATCCTTGTCACAGGGGATCCTTAGTTGTGGCTCCAGAGCGAGCAGGCTTAGTTGCTTTGAGGCATGTGGGATCTTAGTTCCCCAACCAGGGATTGAACCCGTGTCCTCTGCACTGCCAGGCAAATTCTTAACCACTGGACCACCAGGGAAGTCCCCTGTTCAAGGGTCTTTTAAGAGAATAAAAACATTTCTACCCTGGCTGAGTGACTGTGTAACAGTCATATCCAAAGTCCTGTATAGCTCTGAAGTGTTTTATGTAACTATGTTGTTATGACATAATAACTAGGGTAATTTAACTATAATTTCAAAGTAGCTTATTCCAGGGCTTCCCTGGTGGCTCAGTGGTGAAGACTCCACCTGCCAATTCAGGAGACCTGGGTTTGATCCCTGATCTGGGAAGACCCCCACATGCCAAGGAACAGCTAAGCCCATGCCTGACAACTACTGAGCCTGTGCTCTGGAGCCCGGGAGCCGTAACTGCTGAACCCACATGCTACAGCTACTGAAGCCTGCATGCCCTAGAGGCTGTGCTCAGCAAGAAGAGAAGCCACTGTGATGAGAAGTCTGTGTATTGCCATGAGAGATTAGCCCCTGCTCGCCACGACTGGAGAAAAGCCCATACGGCAATGAAGGCCCAACACAGCCAAAAATATATCAATAAATAATTAAAAAAAATAGCATTCCAGCAATATGACTCTGTATCACTTTTCAATGCAAACCACTTCTTAAGCAGTAGTTGCTCTAAAATTGGTAAGCATTTTGGAGGGAAAAAAAATGTGAAAAAAATTTGAGGGAAGGAACGTGTGGATAATTTTGAGTGTGAGAATTACCCCTGTGTTCGTGGCCCAAACAGGAGAAATTACTTAACAATGACAAATAATTGTGTCTACAGGTCCTTTCTGTGGGAAATTGCACTGATAGCTTTTGATAAGAACAAAGCTTGAGGGAAAATGATTATACTTTCTCTGCTATGAAATGGGGGTACAGAGTGAAGGTGGGGCAATATCTCAAAAACCGTCAGCCTCAATGTACCCAGTCTATCCTGACAGATGTATAATCACAACAGAAGTCAGTGAGTATGGAAGAGAGGAGAGCCACCTTCCCAGTAACACGGATTTGGTAAATGCTAATATAAACAAATGTACAATTGATTTTCATCAAGCCATGTTACTTTTCCTAGTCTCTCCTCCACTCCTCTCCTTTCCTGACTCCTTCCCCACCTTCCTTTGCTTCCTCCTTTCTCACACCGGTCACCTTCCTGAAGCTCATTCTACTCTAGTACCCTTCTCCTTCCCAATTCTGCTCTCAAGGTCTGTTGGGCAGATGACAAAATGGAAATTCATCCTCAGTGAGCAGAGATACACCTGGTCAACAGCACGACCACAGTTTCAAAGTATGATTCCTTTTTTCTTCGCTTCTTAGTCCGTTAAAAGCCTTTGGATTTCTATTTTTTTATACTTTTTGAGACTTGAGGTTCTTGAATCTGAAGATTTAAAAAGCTTCTTGGCCACTGTCCCTTTGAACGTGGCTCCCTCCCTGTTCTCATGTGTGCTTAGCTGTTCAGTTGAGTCTGACTCTCTGCGACCCCATGAACTGTGGCCCGCCAGGTTCCTCTGTCCATGGGATTCTCCAGGCAAGAATACTGGAGTCGGCTGCCATTTCCTGTTCTCTGAGGAGGCACCCAAGAGGGATGGGCTTTCTCTGGTTCCACCATCTGGCCCATCAATCGCAGATTCTGATCTCTCCTTCTTTTGGCTATGTTAGCTGTGTGTATTCTATTATTTAACCCTATGTTTTTCATTCTGAAAGTTCTGTTTGGTACTTTTTCAAGTCCTTCTCCACCCCTACCCCCCGCCCTATTTTTAAATAGGACCTTACTCTTTTTTAGAAACTTGATTCATTCTTTTGCATGTTTTAATGGCTCGGCACACTTTCATGTTCTTGTCCATGCTGCCGTTCTATTACTTCCAGTGTCTACCACTCTGATCTTTCTGTTCGTTTGTGTGTTCTCACACCCACTGGCTGTTTGCCCACGTGTTTCTTCATTTTTGGTTGTGAGTTTGTTTAGTGGGGTTTGTTTCTGCCATGAAAATCCCTTGTAACTTTGTTGTGAAAATCCTCTCAGACCAGTTTGGCGACCAGTTTGGCAACCAGTTTTGATAATATCATGGCTTGGGGATCCCGGAGTAATGTACATTCAAGCTGCATCTCTCTTTGTGGAGAATGCCTGGGGTCCTGGACCCTCAGGGAAGCATTCTTGTCCCCAGTGCCTGGAGCAGATACTCTTCTTTTCAACAGTCTGTTCAGAGTCTTGCCTTGCCCACCCTTCTTATGTTGGGAGGGGTTTTGGAACTAAGGATTTAAACTGTGTTCTCAGATGCAGTCACCCTCCTTGTGAGGATTTAAATCTTGTTTTCTGTTTCAACCCTGAGGAGATTGGGACCAACGTGCCCTGAGGGCAGCTGCACACTTACTGTGCCAGCTTTGGGTTCCTTCCTAGTTTATGGCACCTGGGAATTACCCTCCTCCACCCTGCCCACACTTCCTTCTAAGGATCAACCTTGCCATTAGAAGTTGTTCTATTTTTAGCACTCCTAATGATCCAAGGCCATTTAAGTCAGCTGTATTGCCAGATATAAAAGCCTTACCAATAAAATGGGATAAAGCATGTGTATTATGGTTGTTTCTGTTTACCAGTGGTGATTGACAGGTGCAGCTGCTGGTGTTTTAAAATACATTTCACATTATTCTATGCTGTAAATGCTGCATGTCTGTATCCGTATAGTCAGGTTGAGATGTATGTATATAGTCAGGTCAAGCAGACTTTCTGGAGGTGTGAGGATGTCCTCCCCTCAGCTTCTGCTGTGTTCCTGAGAGGGGGCAGGGTGAAAGCAGGTCAGAGCAGGTGCATTGGGGTTCTCTACCTCTTGGTTTCAGCCCCAAGTTTTTCACTAATCTTGCTTGAGATGGTGGACAGATTGTTTTCTGAACTTCAGTCTTTCCAGATATAAAATTAGAACAATAATACTTGTCTTACCTGATCACGCATGCGTGCTTGCTAGGTTGCTTCAGTTGTGTCTAACTCTGTGACCCCCCTGGACTAGCCTGCCAGGCTCCTCTGTCTATGGGATTCTCTAGGCAAGAATACTGGAGTGAATTGCCGTGCCTCCTTAGGGGATCATCCAGACCCAGGGACTGAACCTGTGTCTCTTATGTCTCATAGTGAGGATTAAATTTGATACTGCATATAAAGTGCTTAGAATATAGGGTGCCTTCATACCAGTCAGAACTGCCATCATCAAAAAGTCTACAAATAAATGCTGGAGAGGGTGTAGAGAAAAGGGGACCCAACCTCACTGTTGGTGGGAATATAAGTTGGTGCAGCCACTGTGGAAAATAGTATGGCAGTTCCTCAAAAACAAACAAACAAAAAATAGAGCTACCATATGACCTTGGGAAAATTAGGGATACCAAGGGAACATTTCATGCAAAAATGGGCACAATAATGAACAGAAATGGCATGGACCTAACAGAAGCAGAAGATATTAAGAAGAGGTGGCAAGAATATACAGAAGAATTATACAAAAAAGATCTTCATGACCCAGATAATCACGATGGTGTGACCACACCTAGAGCCAGACATCCTGGAATGTGAAGCCAAGTGGGCCTTAGGAAGCATCACTACGAACGAAGCTAGTGGAGGTGATAGAATTCCAGCTGAGCTATTTCAAATCCTGAAAGATGATGCTGTGAAAGTGCTGCACTCAATATGCCAGCAAATTTGGAAAACTCAGCAGTGGCCACAGGACTAGAAAAGGTCAGTTTTCATTCCAATCCCAAAGACAGGTAATGCCAAAGGATATTCAAGCTGCTACGCAAGTGCACTCATCCAACATGCTAGCAAAGTAATGCTCAAAATTCTCCAAGCCAGGCTTCAACAGTATGTGAACTATGAACTTCCAGATGTTCAAGCTGGTTTTAGAAAAGGTAGAGGAACCAGAGGTCAGATTGCCAACATCCATTGGATCATCAAAAAAGCAAGAGAGTACCAGAATAACATCTACTTCTGCTTTATTGACTACACCAAAGCCTTTGACTGTGTGGATTACAACAAACTGTGGAAAATTCTTCAAGAGATGGAAATACCAGACCTCCTTACCTGCCCCCTGAGAAATCTGTATGCAGTTCAAGAAGCAACAGTTAGAATTGGACATGGAACAACAGACTGGTTCCAAATTGGGAAAGGAATACATTCAGGCTGTATATCATCTCCCTGCTTATTTAATCTTTATGCAGAGTACATAAAGTGAAATGCTGGGCTGTATGAAGCACAGCTGGAATCAAGATTGCTGGGAGAAATATCAATAACCTCAGATATGCAGATGACACTACCCTCATGGTAGAAAGCAAAGAGGAAATAAAGAGCCTTTTGATGAACGTGAGAGGAAAGTGAAAAAGTTGGCTTAAAACTCAACATTTAATAAACAAAGATCATGCCATCCAATCCATCCCTGCATGGCAAATAGATGAGGAAACAATGAAAACAGTGACAGACTTTTTTTTTCTTGGGCTCCAAAATCACTTCAGATGGTGACTGTAGCCATGAAATTAAAAGACACTTGCTCCTTGGAAGAAAAGCTATGACCAGCCTACACAGCATATTAAAAAGCAGAGATATCACTTTGTCAACAAAGATCCATCTAGTCAAAGTTATGGTTTTTCCAGTAGTCATGTATGGATTTGAGAGTTGGACTATAAAGAAAGCTGAGCACCAAAGAATTGATGCTTTTAAACTGTGGTGTTGGAGAAGACTCTTGAGAGTCCCTTGGACTGCAAGAAGGTCCAACCAGTCCATCCTAAAGGAAATCAGTCCTGAATATTCATTGGAAGGACTGATGCTGAAGCTGAAACTCCAATACTTTGGCCACCTGATGGGAAGAACTGACTCATTGGAAAAGACCCTGATGCTGGGAAAGATTGAAAGCAGGAGAAGGGGTTGACAGAGGATGAGATGGTTAGATGGTATCACTGACTGGATGGATCTGAGTTTGAGCAAGCTCCAGAAGTTGGTGAGGGACAGGGAGGCCTGGAGTGCTGCAGTCCATGGGGTTGCAAAGAGCTGGACATGACTGAGTGACTGAACTGACTGACTGATATGACCTAGCAATCCCACTTGTGAGCATTAACTAATTAAAAAAGATACATGTACCCCTATATTCATAGCAGCAATATTCACAATAGCCAAGATATGGAAGCAACCTAAGTATCCATTGACAGAGGAATGGATAAAGAAGATGTGATACATACATACAATGGAATATTTTTGTTGCTGTTGATCAGTTGCCCAGTCATGTCCAACTCTTTGCGACCCCATGGAATGCAACATACCAGGCCTCCTTGTCCCACACCATCTCCTGGAGTTTCCCCAAGTTCATGTCCGTTGCTGGAGAAGGCAATGGCACCCCACTCCAGTACTCTTGCCTGGAAAATCCCATGGAAGGAAGAGCCTGGTAGGCTGCAGTCCATGGGGTCGCGAAGAGTCGGATACGACTGAACAACTTCACTTTCACTTTTCACTTTCATGCATTGGAGAAGGAAATGGCAACCTACTCCAGTGTTCTTGCCTGGACAATCCCAGGGATGGGGGACCCTGGTGGGCTGCTGTCTATGGGGTTGCACAGAGATGGAGATGACTGAAACGACTTAGCAGCAGCAGCATGTTCATTGCGTTGGGGATGCCATCCAGCCATCTCATCCTCTGATGCCCTCTTCTCCTTCTGCCCTCAATCTTTCCCAGCTTCAAGGACTTTTCTAATGAGTCAGCTGTTTGCAATGGAATATTACTCAGCCATAAAAAGAATGAATAATGCCATTTGCAGCAACATGGATGGATCTAGAGATTATCAGACTAAGTGAAATGAAGAAATTCAGAAAGAGAAAGATAAATACCATATTATACCCTTACACATGGAACAACAATGTGGCACAAATGAACTTATCTATGAAACAGAAACAGAATCATGGACATGGAGAACAGACTGGTGGTTGCCAAAGGGGAGGGGATTGGAAGAAGGATGGAGTGGGAGGTTGGGATTAGCCGATGCAAGTTCTTGTATACAGAATGGATAAACAAGGTGATACTATATAGCACAGGAAACTATGTCAATATCCTATGACAAGCCAAAGTGGAAAAAGAACATAAAAATTTATCTGTATGTATAACTGAATCATTTTGCTGTATAGCAGTAATTAACACAACATTGTAAATCAGCTATACTTCAATAAAATTTAAAAAAAAGACTATATGATGCTTGGATATAGTAACTGCTCCCAGTAAACAGCAAGTGTTCTTGCCATTATTCCCTCTCCTTCCTTGAGACTAAGACTAATGACAAAACCATTTCTAAGCCTGCTAATGCCTCAGATTTACAGTCCAATTTTCTGACTCTCTTTTTTATCTATCATTTGAGTCTTTCAAGTGTAGGAGGCTCTATGTTCAGAGATTTGGTCCAAATCCAGCTTGCTTGCCTGCTGGTTTCCTATGTGCTGGCCGTGGGTATGTGACAGTCTCCCCAGAACTGATGTTCCTTTGCTGTACAGTGAGGACGTGAGCCTCTTGCTTACGGTTGACTGTGCAGGACATGTGTGGAGGGGCCTGCTCTGCTCTCCACCAAGCTGGATCCAAGCACAGAATGGCACACCCCCGGCAAGTAGGGCCTGGGATTCCTTCATGCCTTCCAGTATCACCCCAGCACCTGCTCAGGGAACACTGGCTGAATGGATGGAATCAGTGATGAAACCAGGAAGGAGAAATAATACTGAGGACAGTTGGGACAATGGTAAAGCCTACAGGTAGTGACTTTGAGTGCAGCCACAGGAAGTCCGAGAATGGGGACATTGTGTCCATCTTCTTTATCTTTCTACAGACCTGGGAGAGGCTGACACCAGGGACTTGTCAGGCACCTGACTCAGGCCCTCCCGAGGTGGGCAGAGAGGCCCAGGGGGAAGTTGAGTCACTGGACAAAGGGTGTGGAGACCTTGAAAGACTGTCTTTATTCTCCTCTACTTTACATGGCATCACTGACATGAGTTTGAGCAAGATCCAGGAGTTGGTGATGGACAGGGAAGCCTGGCATGCTGCAGTCCATGTGGTCCCAAAGAGGTGGACATGACTGAGCAACTAAACTGAACTGACTAACTCTACATGAGAATCTTGAACTTTACATTTCCACTTCAATCGGAGGGAAAATACTGGAGAATTACTGCAGATTAAAGAAGTTCTTCCTTCTCAAGGGCTCCAGTGTTTCCCTTGGGCAGAACAGGAACCAATCACACAAAGTCAAGACAGAGTCACTTGGACGTGAATTTGGAGTCACATGAGTTGGTTGCTCAGATTCCCTAGCTTTGAAATGTCTGCCTCCATCTACAGTCTCCTTTGATGGCTTCTGTTTCCCAGGGGTGCCTGCCCTGCATTCCCTCCCAAAGCTTCGCACCATAAGTGTGTGAGCATGCCTGTGTTTACAGAAGGGAAGCTGAGGGTCAGAGGATCCAAGGGATTTTCTCAGGAGGAGGTGACTACATTTAGGAGTCCCTTTGCCACACAGCTCCCGGTTCACTGTGTCTTGCTGCTTGTCACCCTGGAAAGTCCAGGGGGATCTGTGGGCCAGGCCCTCTTCCTCCTCTGACTCACAGTTGTGCAAATTCAGGGGAGCCACCTCCTTAAGGAATTAGGTTTCTTCATTTCTTAAACAAAGTTAGATGAACTCTAGCACACCTTCCAGCTTCAGCCTCTGTGATTTTCTTGACCCAAGTGTTAGGAGAAGGCAGATTTCTGCCAGGCTGTCTCCTGTGTCTCTTCACCCGATCAGCCCTTACCTGAAAGCCCCACAAAACTGAGTGAAATAGAAAGGTGAGGAAGGGGACTAACACTTGAAAGGAGCTGATTCTGCACCAGTGTTGTGCTGTGATCTAGAGTTTAGATCTTCATCAGGCATGATACTACTTTCCTTTAGATTAATCCCTGGTGTTTATAAAGTCTTTATCATTTCCGTGATTTGTGGTCTTTCTCCTTTGCAGGTGGTAAAGAATCCGCCTGCAATGCGGGAGACCTGGGTTCGATCTCTGGGTTGGGAAGATCCCCTGGAGAAGGGAAAGGCTACCCAATCCAGTATTCTGGCCTGGAGAATTCCATGGACTGTATGGGGTCGCAAAGAGTTGGACATGACTGGGTGACTTTCACTTCACTTCCTCTGCCTCTAGAATGCATTCTCTCCACCCCCTCCCCACCACGGAACTCAAGCTAGAATAATCCACTTTGTGTGGCCTCCACAAGAATACCTGCTATGCTGACTTTTTAGTAAAGAGCTAGAGAAAGAAGCCTGGGCAGAAAGACTGGCTTAAAGAAAATGAGCAGGAATGAGTCTCTTGTAAAGGGTGGAGGATGATTTTCTGACTTACTAATCAACTCTTCATATCAGTCGTTCCACTTTGTGTGGCCTCCACAAGAATACCTGCTATGCTGACTTTTTAGTAAAGAGCTAGAGAAAGAAGCCTGGGCAGAAAGACTGGCTTAAAGAAAATGAGCAGGAATGAGTCTCTTGTAAAGGGTGGAGGATGATTTTCTGACTTACTAATCAACTCTTCATATCAGTCGGCCAAAGTATTGAAGTTTCAGCTTCAGCATCAGTCCTTCCAATGAATATTCAGGGCTGATTTCCTTTAGGATTGATGGGTTTGATCTCCTTGCAGTCCCAGGGACTCTTAAGAGTCTTCTCCAGCACCACAATTTGAAAGCATCAATTCTTCAGTGCTCAGCCTTCTTTATGATTCAACTTCATGGCTCATGTCTTGGAGATGAGCAAACTGAAGCCGAGGAGGGCCAGTAATTTGTCCTGGGTCACACAGCAACAGGGCTGGAGGCAAGGGTGGAGTGGGGGGGGGGCATGGAGAAGCGGGGGAGACACTTTCTCCAGTGCCTGTAAGGTGGGAACAGTCCCTGAGCCCTCAGAGCTATACATTTATTTCCTTCCACAGAAAAGAAGACTTTGCTCCAGAATCAGCTGAACTGTGGCAAAGCCATCTCACCTTTCCTGGTCTTGATGGCTGGAGAGAGATTGCCTTCCTTTTGCAGTCTCCTCTGTGCTGAGGATGAAGTAAGCATCAGCCTTCCATGGAGTTGCTGCTGGTCTCTGGATGAGATGCCCTGGCCCCCTAGAATGAGAGCGACTGGGGTGAAAGAACGAGAAGAGATGGTGCTGGGAGCCTGGTTAAGCATCTCTGTCCCCTATTCAGGGAATCATGAAGCCAGACCAACCAGTACTCTGCCTTCTTCCTCCTGGTGACTAGTGCTACAGCCAGCAACTCACACCTTGGGGGATGTCTCCCATTGCTCCTGCCGCTAAGGATGCCCGAGACCCCAAGCACAACTGCGGGTCCTTCTTGTTATCATCTTCACATCAGCACTGTTCTTTTCAGAGCTTTTGTGGGCTGGTATGATGTTGGTGCAGATTCAGAAAACACTGACTGACAGTTTTCCACCCAGTCTTTTGCTGCCTCTGGAGGCCTGTGGCAAGTTACTAAACTGCCTCAGTGTTTCCATCTTCTTTTTTTTTTTTTTTTTTTTTTTGGCTGCATACCACGGAATGCGGGATCTTAGTTCCCCAACCAGGGATTAAACTTGGGCCAGTGAAAGTGCTGAGTCCTAACCACTGGACCCCCAGGGAACTCCCCAGTGTGCATCTTCAGAAATGGAGACAAGAATGACTTCCTTGTAGGGTTTTGTGTGTATAAAATACTATCCTGCATATCATAGATACTTAATCAAATTTATCTTCTTTTCATCAAACAGCTAGGTTGAGAAGATACACACCTAAACTCAGGCGAGATCAAGCTCAAGTTGAATGTCAGACCACCAGTGTGGTGGTACCTCAGGGAGGGGAGAAGGCTGATGGCGGAGTGGGGGTAGGGGAGTGTTCTGTGGTCTCTTTGGAGCATCATCTCAGCTATAGTCTGTCTCAGGATTGGGGACCATCTAGGTTCAAGGATCAGATATAATGAGGCAAGCTGATAATATAGCTACACTCAAAATCCACTCAAACTGTTTGATCACATAAGGTCACCTCAAAAAAGCATATTGCAATAAAATAACTGAAAAGAAAAAAAATCTAATCTTTGTAAAGATATTCATCATAGCATTATCCAAAAGTAGAAAACTGGAAAAATCAGAGAGTAATAGAGAATGCCTGAACAAACTATGGTACATTGCTCCAACACCACATAAGTAAAAAAGTCAAAGTGAACACTATCATTCCCTTGTTCAGATGTAGGAAAAGAGTGTTATAGGCAAAATAGTATAAAAAAGCAGAACTTAAGATATGCAAATACTGATCATAATATTTAGTATCTATGCATGGCCAGCAAAGAGACACACAAGATGTGAATGGTGAGCTCTTTGAAATTATGAAATTTAATTTTGTTTGAATAAGTTTATACTAGGGCTTCCCTAGTGGCCCAGATGGTAAAGAATCTGCCTGCAATGCAAGAGGCCCAGGTTCAATCCCTGGGTTAGGAAGATCCCCTTGGAGGAGGGAATGGCAACCCACTCCAGTATTGCCTGGAGAATCCCATGAACAGAGGAGCCTGGTGAGCTACAGTCCATGGGGTCACAAAGAGTTGGACATGATTGAGCGACTAACACTTTCACTTTCTAAGAAGTTTAGATAGAGTATGGTAGAATAAAATCTCAATACAGTTTTAAACACATTAGGTAAAAAGTATTAAAGCAGAAAACCACACATAGATGGGGGATTGATAGCATTTGTGCATATTTTTGGCTGTTAACAGGTCTGCCTGTGGTATTTATTCTAAATTATGCTAATGTATCTCGTCACCAACTATACAAATGCTTTTGCCCAAGCTTGTCTTTTGTTTCCAGCATCAAGAGAATGGAGTTGGCTCCATGCTGGTCTCCTTCTGTAGTTGGATTCAGCTGACCTGTGGGAAGCAGGATGGGCTGGTGTGAATAAGAGCGAACAGCACAGGGATCAGGGCTGGGGACTTCATGGGTGCCTGGGCTCTGAGGTGTTGGCCAAGCAAACCAGATGTCATGCTTAGATAACTGGCCCCTTCCCTCTTGTGGGGTGACAGCTGTACTGGGCTTTTGCACACTTGTGTCCACCTGCCAGAGCTCAGGCAAATCCAAGAGGGAACAGAGCTCAGGAAATAAAAAACATCATTCCTATTACTCCCTTGCATAAGTGGAGAAGTAGCTGTTTCCAGACTGGTGAAAATCTGTCCACATACAAATAAAAGGCCAGAGGGGTTTTTCTCAGTTTGTTGATGGAAGTCAGGATGACTGAAATATTGAGAAAACCCAAGTGTGACGTGAAGATTACTGTGTGTTCCCTCTGTAGATGGCCCCAGCCTAAAACACTTGATGTAAGCACTTGCAGGGCTTCCTTTGGGAAAATGGGATCACTGTTCCCTTTGTCTGGGCCTGGGGTTCTGCTCACAGCGCTGTCTGTCTGGTTTGGTTCAGTCTTGGTCCAAGGCCCTGCAGTGAGTGGGAGGTAGACCCGGGGAAGGAAGGCACACTGCACCCTTCCCTCAGAGGGAGGTTTTCTAGAATTTGTCCTCAGTAGGCCGTAGCAGAATTCTGTACAACTATGTACCAGATCTCACATGCCATTTGACGTGTAAGCTTTTTCATTTTTAGTTTAAATAGCTGAAGCATATCAATTATTCTGTCATATTTATTTGAGGAGGATACACACACACACATATATAGTTTGTATATGTTCAAACAGAAATTATTTTTTTCTGTAACTGTAAGATTCTAAATGCTAGCATTTTTCTTTTGGATTGACATACAGTTTTATTAGGACTATTACGGGACATATTTGATTAACCAGCATAAGCTTGTTTGGAAACACCTCTGTGGGTGCCTCGGGGCAGGGGCAGGGGTCACGATGGTGCCCTCATTGCTCTGCTTTCAGGTGGGTGGCCTCAGATCATAGCCCCTGAGGCCCTAGGACCTGACTTGGCTCCCTGAGAACTCTCTGCCCCTGTGGGCTGCTCTGTGAGCAGCAAGGAGTGGGTGCAGGGCCAGAAACACATAACAGTAAAAATAAAATAGTATTTTCATAGGGAGCACTCATGGAAGTGCTTGCTATGTATCAAAGCTCTTCTAAAAATTTTATGTACGTTTACTCACTTAACCCTGAAAACAACACCAAGATTGGTATTATTATTTAGCTCACTTGACAGAACAAAGAAGGGGATGGCAGAGGCTGGTTCTTAGAATGTTTACCCGACTCGGGTCAGGGCACTAAGAAAGTGACTTGTCACGTCTTATTTTACTCCTGACATGCCCAAGTGGTTTCCGCACTATTGCCCTTTTATAGACGAGGATACCTCACCCAGAACAGGGACTTGCTATCCTCAGACCCTCAGGGAGTGTCAGTTTTGTCCTCTCCTCACCCCCAAGTAGGAGCAGAGATGGCAGGTCCTCACCCTCAGGGTGCAGCTGAATGCAGGCGAGAATGCTGGTGACGGGAGGTGGCTGGAGGACACTGGTCCTCGGAGTTTCCTGATGTCGGAGCAGAGCAAGCTGAGAGGCTGGGCGGTCAACAGCACAGAGAGCAGGAGTGCAGCAGGTGGGGCAGGGCAGCGACTGGAGGTGGCTGAGCTCTGGGGGCTGTCCCTCATCTGTGCAGGACCCGGGCCAGGAGCAGGTCCAACACGGAAGTGCTCTGGTGTTTTCCCCAGAGATGCTGCCCACGCTGGGGAAATGACAGGCCCTCTCGGCCAAAGCGGCCAAGGCCCAGGGCTTCACCCCGAGAGGGAGGTGGGTGGCTGCTCAGAGCGTCAGGCTGGGACAGGACTCAGGCACACAGAGGAGGGAGGGCTTTCTGCCAGCAGGATCCTATGACTGTCTGCTAGGAGTGTGCATTATTGTATGGGTTCAATTTATGTAACTTATGAAGTGTTCAGTGAGATCGAAGAGGCTCTTGTGATGGACATGAACATTTTGAGCAGGAGGGTGGACATAGGCCCTGCCAGCATCTCACTTGTCAGCTGGTGGTGCATTATTGAGACAAGTCCAGATTCCTGCAGATCCACTATTACAATTTCCAGAAGTCTGAAAATGTCTTGTTTTGCAATTTCAGAATATTTTAAAATTAGAGGGGGAAGGAGATATATCTTGCAATCTATATTAATACACACTATCCTAGTAACTGTTAGAATTTCGATGGTCCCCAATGATTTGTATGTTGACTGTTATATCTTTGAGTGTATTTTCTTAATTTTCATTTTAGAAACAGTTGAGAAATCATATTTAGAAAGTGAAAGTGAATCCCTATAGGGCCTTTGATGCCGGCACAGAATGTTCGCGAGATTTCTGAGGTGCAGCTTTGGGGCCCTGTGGTCCAGGCCTGTGGGTGATAGTGGGCTGCCCGTTGCCCTTGCGTGTGGGCTCCAGCAGCTGTGAAACCCTCAGTAGAGTTGCTATAATGCGATGGTTAAGAGCCTGGGCTCTGCTGTTGGATAGACCTGGTCTGAGCACGAATCCTGCCACCTGGCAGTGGCCGCAGCTGTCCTTTCTTGTGTGTTGAACAGAACTGGTGTCCCCCACTGTGTGGTCTTGTGAGGCAGCGCCCTGAGAGCTCTTGGCCCAGCCTTCACCCTCCAGAGAGCTCTTACTGATGGGTGGGGACAACCTCCCAGGTGCTTCACGGGCTGCATGGGCTCAGAGATGGGGCCCTCGTGGGGGCTTGTGCCACCTGAACCCCAGGCTCACAGGCACAGCCTGTTCTGGACTTCGGTGTCAAGTAGCTGCTCAAACTTAGGAACAAATGAAATCCATACCTCCCCAGCCCTCCCAACGCTGGAGGCCACATTCTCCTATAGCCTTGACTCCAAATGGGGGCCATGGACGAACAGCCTGAGCATCTCAGCTGGAGCTTGTCAGAAACACAGACGCTCCGGCCCCCCCACTCAGAAGCTGCCTTCCAACAATTCCTGGCAATTCTCCTGCGATGTGCTTACCCCCCCACTCTGACACTCAAGGGGTCACTGTCCTCCAGACACAAGAGGATAGCCCTGGGGGCCCCAACCTTCCCACACCACCCTGTGGGGACCTTTGTACCTGGGCCTCTCACTGTCATTGGCCCAGGTCAAGTCCAGGCCCAGCATCCTGAAGACCTGGGCCACCTGATCCCCTTGGGGTCTCTTCTGTGAATGGAGGCTGCTCCCCTTCTGGGGTTCCCTTCTATGAATGGAGACTGCTCCTCTTTGGGGCTCCCTCTGTGAATGGAGGCTGGAGTCCATTTTGCTAAGTGTCTGACTGCCCTGATGGTTGATTTAGGACCCACAAGAGGTGGCCATGGACTCAGGTCTGGGTGGACATGCCTCTTTCTCCAGCTGATCTTTCAGACCCACAGGTAGGAGGAGCTCCCCCTGCCCACCCCCCCACCATGAAGGTCACTTTCTTTCTCACACTTCACCTGCAGGCCTGGGTCCACTGTAACACACACACACACACACACACACGCACATGACTGGGCTGTGTTTGGGTGTTTGAGGGTGGTGGAAATGGGATTCCTAGGTCACCTGGGGTCACCTACATCAATCCCTGAGGCTACTAGGCCTGAAACGCTCTCTCTTCCTCCGTGCCTCTTTTTAAGCATCCACATTTCATACCCTTGAAGGCTTGGGTCAAGTTCCAGCCCTCCCAAGAGTTGTCCCAGGGGTCCAGCCCTGGAGGTCCATGTCCCACCCCTCTGAGCATCTCCCCGTCTGTCCCTGAAGCTGGCACTAGTGATTCTGCATGGCTTCCAGTTGTGGTGCGGCTCTGACGTGACCATGTGATCTTGAGGTTAGTCTGTATCCATAAGGTCAGTTACATGCATGAAGCATGTGTAGGTCACCTGATGCCTTGTACGTGAGAAGCAGTGTGCTGAGTGGTGTGTGTGTGAGAGAGAGACTTTGCCTCTAAGAAAGCTACAACCTAGAAGAGATGCTAGGATATGACTGGGTAACTAAAGCAGGAATCAGATGAAGGGCAGAGAATTAAAGGAGGGAGAGGTCGAGAAAAGGGTGGGAAGGAGCCTTGTGGATTGAGTGGCCTCTGGAGTAGTCTTAGCGGGTGAAGAGAGGTTTGCAACCAAACCAGTTTGTTTGTAGCAGAGAAAGGCTTCATGGGGCAGCCAAGCGAGGAGAAGGAAGACCGTATTTCAGATCTGCCTCTCAGAAGATGAGGGATCTGAGGTATCCATCAGGTAAAGTAGCTGGTAGGTCTCAGCTGTAGAAGCTTGGAGGGAGAGGAGAGGTGAGGTGATCTGTGTCCTGCATGCGCCCAGGTTTAGACTGGCTGGTCCTAGCTAGTCTTAGCCAGTCAGCACTGCCCAGAGCTTACTCCAAGTTTCTGAAAACACCTTGGGCCCCCATTACTATAGTAACCCCTATGTCAGTAGCCTCCTCTCCAGGGGTGGTTAAGCAGCTTGGTGATACATTACCTTAGCTTGGAGGGTGTACAACTGGAGAAAGAGGGGGGTCAGTGAAAGCAGGCTTAATCAGTAAGGGCATGTCACAAACAGAAGAGTTTCTAGCAGCTGTCTCCTTATCTGCTGCTCTGTCACACTCTTCTGTTAACCCTGAGGGCATGTCTGAGTCTCCTCTGGTGCTGGAGGCCCTCAGGGCAGGCGTGACTACTCCCCTGGCTGGCGCCAGGAAGGGAACACTATCAGTCCCCGGGGCTCTCGGCAAGGACATAGCAGTGAGGGAGGCTCTGTGCAGCAGCTGCACCTGTGTTCTCCTCCCCCGAAGCCAGGGCCGTAGATGAGGCTTTTGGGGGGCATTTGGCTTGGGCCACAGAGATGTGAGGGGCAGGCTCAGTGATGAGAACGCACACTGATTTCTCACCTGTGTGACTTTATTTTCTTTCACCCCAAGGATCACAGGCAGAAACCAGCACAGGCTGCCTGCTGGGCTTTGAAGGAGCAGGTCCCAAAGCTGAGCACACACGCCCTCTTCCTGCCAGCAGAGAGCAGAGGCTCTTGGCCAAGCCCGTGGAGAAGGCGCCTGGCCCCCTCTGACTCAGCACCTCCCCAGGCTCAGCCGGCTGCCAGCCGCCACCTGGACGAGCAAGGACAGCTCCCACTCCAGCTCTTCTGCCCTGCGGGCCACCCAGGCTCTCCTGGCCTCCAGTGCCAGGGTCTGGCTGCTCTGCAGGGCCCAGGGTCCCAGGTTCTTTCCACAGGGGACACCTGCCCCTCCCTGGCGGGGTCTGTCTTCATGCTGCTCAGAGGGGCAGATCCTGGGAACCACCTGGAAAGGACATGAATGGAGGAGGAGATGGGACTCTGCAAGCCCTGAGCCTACCCTGTGACCCCCTGTGACCCTGGTCACTCTGAAAGACTCCAGGCAATACCCAGCTGAACCCTGGGGAAGATGCCAACAGACTTCGTCCAGGGACTGGCCTCATGCTTAACAAAGAAAAACAGTGCCCCCTGCATTTATGTTGTCTCATTCATGCACAACAACAACTAATTATTTCATTACACAATCATCACGTTTAATAATTTGGAACAATTATTGAATAATTAAATCTTTTCATAGCCCCTCAGCTCATCCTGTTTGTCCCTTCTTTAATACCAGGGATATTAACACAATGTCTCTTTAAGCATGAAAATCTCCAGTTCCTTTATTCTCATAAACGCTGTCACCTGAGCCCCTCAGTGCAGCGGAGCTGGGTGCCTGCACCTCGTCCCATGGCTGCCCCCAGGAACTAGCCCTCCAGCTTACTTGATCTCTTGGGATGGGCCTGGCTGTGCTCAGGGGAGGAGTGACAGACACACTGGGTGGGGCACTCAGAGTGCCGTCTGCATTTAGGCTTCTCTGGATCCACTGGAAAGGTCTGTGTGTTTTGTGGCTGTCACAAAACACACTGTGCCTTGTGTGCACACAAGATAAAATTTCCCTTGCTTGTTTGTGAGCACAGATGTCCTTTCTTGTGCTTTGGTCTTGAGAGGACGGCTTGACTGAGATGAACCCATTTTTCAGACCCCCCAACATCCAGACTCAGGCGGGAGGTCTGTACTCAGGGAGCATCTTGGCTCCTGGGGTCGCTGGCAGGAGTGACCTCCTTGGTTGAGAAGAGGGAGGCCTTGGTGAGCAGTGTTTTGGGCATTGAAGCCTGGTGACAAGGGTGCATAACCTTGCACCCCCTGCAACCCATGGCATTGCCTGTCTTCAGCAACTCAGCAAGATGGGAATTAGGGGGACATGGAGGAGGCACTGGGCTTGGGTGCAAAAGTCAAAGGAACACCAAAACCTCAGGTCAGGAGAAAGAGTATTTTAACACAGCATCAGGAAGCCAGTTGTCCACTCGAGGCCTGCAAGCTGGCATTGCTTCAGTGACGAGGTCAGAGCAGACACAGCTGAGTTGTCACTGTGTCTTGTGCCTCCCCTCCAGCTTTGCCAGGTCTACACCTCCAGGGACTGAGCTGGGAGGGGAGTGCATCTCACAGAAGACTCTGTTTAGGCCACAGCTGGAAAAGCTATTAATATTTCCATGGTACCCTTTCATGTCCTTCCCTAGTCTTTCTAGACCATCAATTTACTTAGAGATCTGAAAATGAAAGGTAGCCGACATGCTTCCCTGCCTATACATGTAGCACTGTCCCCCAGGGTGAGCCCTCTATCTGCCAAACACAACAGGCAAAACTGGTGGGCCTTCTGTCCGAGCTGGTTGTTTTGTTCTGAACCCTTTTCTGTGGAAGACACTGTGGTGCTGTGGGCCCCACTGAGACCCAGCTGTCCATGGCTGCCTCAGGAGCTGAGGTGGTGGTCTTATGGGCTTACCACACATGGATTGCCTTTGCTAGGTGGCAGCTGGCTTGTTCTGTCCTCTTCTTTCTGGAGCGCTAAGGCTTGAGCAGTGAGCTGGAAGAACTCCTCATTCAGCTCATCCAAATTGTCTTCCACCTGCTGTATCTTCCTCTAGAAACAAGGGACACATGGTCCTCATTACTGTTCCTTTTATTCTAATTTCACTAAAAACCCATTGAGCTGCTCCATGACAGGTAGGGCATCAATGCTGGATGTGTGGAGTTGAGATTCGTCTGCTCTTGAAGAGCTCAGTACTTAAAGAAAAGGGAATGCAGGCCTACAGTCTGGTATAGTGAGAACTGTGTGGAGGGATATGCAGGGCCTACAGGAGCAAAAAGCAGGAGGCCTAACACAGGCAGTTGCGATCAGGGAGAGCTCTCTGGAAGACAGGAGACATCGCACCTGAATGTTAACAAAAAGGAATTAACTGGGCGGACAGCTGAAGTAGGGCATGCCAGGCAAAGGCAACAGCATGTGTGGAGAGCACATGTGAGAGAGCACAAGGAACTTTCATCTCTCAGTTCACCCAGTTCCATCCATNATCAGGGAGAGCTCTCTGGAAGACAGGAGACATCGCACCTGAATGTTAACAAAAAGGAATTAACTGGGCGGACAGCTGAAGTAGGGCATGCCAGGCAAAGGCAACAGCATGTGTGGAGAGCACATGTGAGAGAGCACAAGGAACTTTCATCTCTCAGTTCACCCAGTTCCATCCATGCATCTTTCCATCCACCTGTCCATCTATGCATCCATCCATGCATCTGTCCATCACAGCATTCATACATGGATCCATTCATCCATCCATTTGTACGTCCATCCATTCATAGATAAAGAAAGATTTATTGAGAACCAATTGTGTGTCAAGCCAATGGTTGATTATGGAACTCCATTAGTGAACTCCCATGAGGTTTGTAGTCTGTAAGGAAAGGCAAACATAGAACAAGGAGTTATCAGTGACAAATGTTACCCAAGGAGATGTTCAGCTTGGTGTGGGAAGTAGTCAAAGTTCAGTTTGGTGGTAGCATGCATTAATAATTTGTTTGGAAAAGTGGACAGAGATGATGTTGAAGACATAGGAATGGTGGCTGGGGACAGCAAGCTGTGAGGGGCCTTGTGTGCTAATTGTGGCTACAATGGCAGAGACTTTCTTATTAATAGTTTGAGAGAGTGAGTGTTTTCTGATTAAAAATAGCTTATCTCAGGCACTCTTATAGGCAGAGATGATTGTGTAGCTAAGTTTTACCCATTTGAAGACATAGGAATGGTGGCTGGGGACAGCAAGCTGTGAGGGGCCTTGTGTGCTAATTGTGGCTACAATGGCAGAGACTTTCTTATTAATAGTTTGAGAGAGTGAGTGTTTTCTGATTAAAAATAGCTTATCTCAGGCACTCTTATAGGCAGAGATGATTGTGTAGCTAAGTTTTACCCAATGCTTTCCTGAAAGGTTTAAATTTTATACTCTTCAACCAGTGGAATATGAGAGTGTTTATTTCTTTATTCCTCACAATTACTTAGTGCTTTAATCAGATTGGTATCACCAACTCAATGGACATGAGTTTGAGTAAACTCCGGGAGTTGGTGATGGACAGGGAGGCCTGTTGTGCTGCAGTTCAGGGGGTTGCAAAAAGTCAGACATGACTGAGTGACTGAACTGAACTGAACTTAGTCAGATATTTTATGTAGATAAAATAGGGTATTTAGTTGAATTATTTTTTTTTCTGATTCTTTGAGCATTTTAATACAATTTATTTGTTTGTGTTTCCTTCCTCTAAGGCTATTTGCACATTTTTTCTAAAAGAGTAAAAGTATCTACTAATGGTAACATTTTGGCCTAGAGGTTTTATATTATTATGTGATCATACCTCACCTTTGGGAGTTTTTTCCCCATTGTTTTGAAAATTCTTTTAAACCTTCACCTCTTGTGAACATCATAGAAATCAATGAATACTTGTTGATTGAAAGAATGCTTTTCTTGACCAGTATTCTCCAATTCTAATTTCCTATGTCTCAGAGTCATACACGGTGTGTAGGTGACAAGCAGTCTGGAGGGTGGGCAGTTTCCCTATATCATCCCATGTTGCTGGGCTGTGCCCCTCCCCACGTTGCCCGGCCCCTACCTGCAGCTCAGGAAGGGCTCCCTGCCTGTGCTCAGGGGCAGGGCTCACGGGGCCTTGTCCTTTGATGTCATCCCGGGGACGCCATCCAGCTCTCGGCTGCCTCTGGGGGCTGAGAAAAAGAGGGGTGAGAGGCACCCTCTCAGGCCTCTGCTGCTGGTGGTCCACCCCCTCAGCCACATTTAACGTCTCCCCAGGGAGTCTGAGATTAGGGAAAGATGAGATATGAGACTTAAACATGAAGGACACACACACAGGTCCCCTGAAGCTGCACGACAGGACCCAGGCAGCCTTCTCTGCCCACGGGTGGTGACTTCTCAGTGCCAGGAGCACAATTCACGGCCGGCACATGTCAAGGAGGCACACTGAGATAAGAAAATCTCTCTGCCTTCCCATATCTGCCTAAAAACAGGACTTACCTTTTGAAGGGGTCCCTTTCCCTCTCTATCAGGAGGCTCAGAGGGTAATCACTGGAGGCACACTAGACCCTCACCAGCCCAGAGATACCGCCAGAGGAATTTACATAGACACTAGTCCCTGCACCATGACACTCCCCTGTATCTAACATCATAAGATCTGTGACCCTAGAAACCCAAAGTCCTTTACAGTTGTCTTGTCACTTCTCTAAAATGTGTTCTTAGAGTTACCACAGTTCCAACCTTCCCTTCAAGTTATTCTGCACTGAGGGCCCCACACACGGGCCATGGACACGTGAATGAGCTTCTGTTTTCTCTTGTTGCCTGTGTGAGAACCTGAGATGGGTAGAGGAAAAAGATTTTCCCTCCTCTGCATCAGCTGGCTGTGCCTTGTCTGGCTACGTGCTCTCCTGGGTCCAGGGACTGCCATCTGCTGTTGCCCTGCCAGGCCAGAAGGAGGCCTGTGCTCGTCCATGTAGGTGCCTGGACCTGCACACCCTCATACGTCTCCTTTATTATGCTGTTCTCAAACTGTCCATCTGTTTCCTGCTACAAGCTTGGTCTGTACATGGATGCCTTCTTCAGAGTCCCCTCAGGCCGCTCAATTCCAGATCTCAGCTTTCACATTTCGAGGCAAGATGGCTGGACGGTGTCCAGAGAGCTTTTGGGCCTCGGGGATGGGCCTCGGGTCTCAAGCCAGACCTGAGTGCTCTCACTATTGTCTCAGGTCTCTGTCAACGCTGCTGTCCTCCAGGAAGACCCTTCCCCAAAACCTGCTGCTAGGACTACCCTTATTTAAAGCCTATCTTATCTTTCCTGATCCTTACAAATGTCTTTAAACTTCTAGAAGTCTTTCATTATAATCACTTGTTTCTTTAGACTCCTCCAGCCCTGCATCAAAGGCAGCAGTAAACATTCTCCTGACATGGAACAACAGACTGGTTCCAAATTGGGAAAGGAGTACCTCAACACTTATTTAACTTTTATACAGAGCACATCATGTGAAATTCCAGTTTGGATGAAGCACAAGCTGGAATCAAGATTGCTGGGAGAAGTATCAGTAACCGAGATATGCAGATGACACCACCCTTATGGCAGAAAGCAAAGAGGAACTACAGAGCCTCCTGATGAAAGCGAAAGAGGAGAGTGAAGAGTTGGTTTAAAACTCAACATTCAAAAAACTAAGATCATGGCATCCGGTCCCGTCACTTCATGGCAAATAGATGGGGAAATAATGGAAACAATGACAGATTTTATTTTCTTGGGCTCCAAAATCACTGCAGATGCTGATTGCAGCCATGAAATTAAAAGATGTTTGCTCCTTGGAAGAAAAGCTATGACCAACCGAGATAGCATATTAAAAAGCAGAGACATTACTTTGCCAACAAAGGTCCATCTAGTCAAAGCTATGGTTTTTCCAGTAGTCATGTATAGATATGAGAGTTGGACTATAAAAAAAGCTGAATGCTGAAGAATTGATGCTTTTGAACTGTGGTGTTGGAGAAGAATCTCGAGAGTCCCTTGGACTGCCAGGAGATCCAATCAGTCCATCCTAAAGAAATCAGTCCTAAATATTCATTGAAAGGACTGATCCTGAAGCTGAAGCTCCAATACTTTGGCCACCTGATGGGAAGAACTGTCTCATTGGAAGAGACCCTGATGCTGGGAAAGATTGAAGGCAGGAGGAGAAGGGGTTGACAGAGAATGAGATGGTTGGATGGCATCACCAACTCAATGGACATGAGTTTGAGCAAACTCTGGGAGTTGGTGATGGACAGGGAAAACTGCTGCAGTCCATGGGGTTGCAAAGAGTTGTTCACGACTGAGCACCTGAACTGAACTGAAACATTCTCTTGGGTGGTCCTCATGGGGCTGCTGGGAGGTATTTTCTCATGATCCCCAGTGTTCAGTGTCCAGAGCAGAGTCCAGTCAAGGATTCAGGTCTTCGGACTCCTGACCTGCATTTCCTTTTTGTGATTCTCTTTCTGGCAACCTGGACCTCCAGGGGCCCCAGCCTGGCGATGTGAGCAGAAGAGTCTGGGCTCTTCTCTTTCCTTCAGGAGACTTCAATCATCTGTATAAGCTCTCCAGGACTTTCAGTCAGGAAGCCAAGAGGAGAGATGTCTCTGGGAAGATGGGCTGTGGTGGCTTTGGTGCAGGGATTAGAGGGGTGAGCATTCAGCGTCAGTAAGTCTGAGAGTCAGACGCCCTGGACTGCAATTCCATATCCTCCTGTAACATAACTGTTCTGAGCCCCAGCTACCTCACCTTTAAACTAAAGGATAGTACCACTTCACAGGGTTGTTATGAGGATCAGATAACAGACAAAGTGCTTATTTCAGTATCAGTAAATACAGTCAATGATTTTACCACTTCCTCTCCTCAACTTGGAGGAACAAAGGAGACTGTGGGTCTCCACCTGAAGAGAGATGGGAGTTAGAGGAAGGAGAATCAGAAGGAGGAGCAGGAATATGAAGTCTGGGGTCACCTGGAGTGAATGTGGCCTCTTTCCCATGGGTGGGGACAATCCCAGTGAGTAACATGAGTTCTGATGAGGTCCTCAAACTGGCAACCCCTTGGCAAACCTGGGTGGCCATGACAATGGGGGCTAACAGGGGCAGGGAGCCCCAAAGACTTGTAGCTGGATCAGAATGAGTTGAGGCTCTAAATCAGGTGGTGAAAAATTAGAACCTCGGTGCTAGGGGGCTTAGGGTGTCCATGCCTGCCCACCTTGGACTTCGGTGCTCCTCAGGGGAGGGCAGAGGCTGGGGCTCGGGGAGCACGTCATTCACCAGCTGAGCATCTTTTTGACAGGCGGAGACAGGCTGTCCACCAACCCAACCAGAGGCCTTGGAAAGGACAGACAGTCCTGTAACTTTCCTCTATTTCTGGGCCCAGAAAAGAACAGTGAGGGACCAGGACGTCATTGCTAACTCGACCTGGACAGGTGTGCCGACCTGAGTGTGGGATGCCATGTCTCTGGGGAGCCTGGCCGCTGACTGCTGGGTGCTCCTAGGGGCCCCAAGCAGCTGCCCAGAGTCAGTTAAGACCTGATGAGAGTGGTGGTCTCCCTTGTCTGTGCCCCCAGGCTCCCTGGGACATGTGGGGCACAATGGACTCTGCCCTGCTGCACAGGGTTGCCACACTGAGGACCCATGGGCCCTCCAAGTACTCAGTCCCTCAGACGTGCTGCCCTCAGCAGGAACTGGGGGCTGGGCCCCTCTTGAGTGTCCTGGGAGAGGCCAGGTCAGCTAGCAGACGGTGGGGCATTGTCTCCAACACCCTTCTTGGAGGAGGCTCAGAAGCGATGGAGCAGGGGCACCCAGAGCACAGGCCACGTACCTGAGGCCCAGGTATGTGTGAGCCTGTGTGTGATGCACGTGCACACACGAATGTATGGGTGTGAGTGTGTGGTGAGTGTGAATGTGCACTGTGTGAACATGCATGTGACTGTGTGTGTGTGATGCATGTGCACATATGAGTGAATGGGTGTGAGTATGTGTGGCTGTGTGCTGTGCACACATGCATGTGAGTGTGTATGGTGTGTGTGATGCACACGTACACATGAGTGTATGGGTGTGAGTGTGTGGTGAGTGTGTGCGCGTGTGTGCCCGTGTGCCTAATGAGTCTGTACACAGTCAGGCTGTGGTTGCCCCGGGTGTTCACCTTTCTCAGGGCCCCAGTTGGTGGCCCACACGCCTGAGAAAGTGCGGTTGCCAGGGCCGCGATGGCTTGGTCCAGCTCCACATGACAGCCTCGGGGGGACACACTGGGGGTGCAGCCTGGGGGGAAGAACACAGAAAACCCCTCAGACACCCCCTCATCCATCACAGCCGCCCTGCCGGACATCTCTCCCCTCCCCGTTCATGGAGTTGGTGTGTGTACCCCACCTTTCCTCTAGGTGGTCACCGCACTGGCTGGACACCCAGAGGCGGAGCCTGGAGGAAGCATCCTGCTGCCTTGAGTCCAGATGGTGTCCCCCTCTCTGTACTTCTCATTCCTAACTGCTTCTAAACTCAGAGATCTGCCCCTCTGGTATTCACGCCTCTCTCCAACTCAGAACCCTGCTGTGGTATGGGCCCCCAGGCCGGCAGGCATGCACTGTGGCTGCACACCTCCAAGTCACACAGTGAGTCTCCTGGGTTAGAGGAAGATTTTTTTTTTTTTGTCTTTTTGATTTGCTAATGCTTTGTCACGTATTATTTTTGAAAATTTGGCCAACACTGGAACCCCAGCATTCAGCTCGCAATAGTACCCGCCTTCTAACCCAGCTCCCATCAGCGCCCAGGACAGAGGGCATTGACTGGTCTCAGGCAAACTCCAGAGGAAGTATTCTCTGTTCTCCTCATGATCACTCGGCTGGCTGTCCCAGCCCAGAAGGCACAGACGAGGAGTTAAAGAAGAGGGTTTGCAGGGAAGGTCAAGGAAAGCTCTGGATGTCATTGCTTAGTCCCCAGGGTCCTCCAGGCCACACACTTGCACCCTCACACTTACACCCACACGTTTACACACAGTCACATCCCCCCCACACTGATACACATTCACACACACTCACACACATGCACACCCACCCAAACCCCATACACACTGACTCACACACACACTTACAAACACCCCCCCCACATGATCACACACACACTCGACATACTCACATACATTTACACATACACTCAGCCCCCACACTCACGATTCCCACATACACTGATACACACGTACACACTCACACACACATGCATCTGCCAGGGAGGGTTTCTGGCATCTCTGCCATGCTCCCTGACTCCACCCCTGCCCCGGGCTGGGACCTGGAGGATGCCGACTGTGGAAAAGTGACACAGCTGTCTGGACCTTAGCCCCCACTCCACTTTCCAGGGAGTGGACTTCACTGAGGAACTACCTGCCTCCCCCAAAGGGCCAGGGAGCTCCATGGGGGCTGTGGCTGGGCTTGGAGCCCGAGTCTGGTGGTGACTGGAGAGCTTGTGGGGTCTAACAAGGCATGTTCCTGCATGCTGTCAGCTGCAGGTGGAGGCATATAAATCCTGTGCAGCAGGGAGTGGGCTTCTGGGCCAGCTGTGCACTCTCTGTGGATGCTGGGAGTGTCCTTTAGCCTCTTTAGGCCTCAAATTCCTTATCCATACAATGGGGATGTGGTAATACCACTCGTAGGTTTCCTGTAACAGCTGAACGGGTTAGTGGAGGTGATGTGAGTACAGTCATCACACAGTGCAGGACTGTGAGGATAGTGCTGGAAGCTAGGCTCCAGGGCCTTTGTGGCCCCAGGGAGTGGCATCGGACCCATTCCTCTGTCAGACCGCTGTGCATGCTAGTACCCTCCCAACCTGGGTGTGTCTCTCCCTGGCCTTGTGCCCAGGACCATCTTCTTTGATCAGGTTGGATGCTCTCTGGTTTTGGCACCGAGTGGGATGAACCATGGGAAACACTGTTGGGCCTTTATATCACAGCTTTTTACCTGCTGCCCCACCCCTGGGTACTGGCCTCGCACCTGGCGGACGCTGCTTGGGCTCCCCAGGAGAAGCTGTGTTGCTGCTGCTCCACGAGTTTGCGCTCTGTCCAGTGCATGTCCTGGCAGTAGCCCTGCCCGCTGTCTCTGGGTCTCCAGCCCAGCCCAGCACTGGCCGCTCTGTTGCACTGAGGCTTTGCAGGAGGTCCTGGAGGAATCAGGGCTGGGTCACCCTCTCAGGTTGGGTGTGGCCCTCCGTCTCAGCTCAGGCGATTCTCAGAAGGGTGGGTGGCTGTTCCTGGGGTTGGTGGGTGGGTGGGGCGGCTGTCTCTTATACACATCTAGATGTGTATAAGAGACAGGGCTACTGGTCGACCGCTGCCTCTTCAACNTGTTCCTGGGGTTGGTGGGTGGGTGGGGCGGGGGAGATGTGGGAGAGGCAGCAGTCCCGGTTGTCGGGGCCTGGGGCTAACCTGGAGCCCCTGCAGTTGCAGGCTGGCGCCCCTGTAGAAGGCCAGTGCGTCGCTCCTGTGCCTGCTCAGCTGGGCTGCCACATGCAGGCTCTGGTCCTCCAGCTTGTCGTAGAGCGTGCGGACGCTGAAGTCCTCCAGGGTGTGGGCTGCAAGCGGCTTCCCTGAAGGAAGGGGCCCTGGACTCAGCAGCTCCCTTCTCCCATGGGGCTCTGTAGGCAGGATGCAAGAGCAGAGGAGCATGGAGGCCTGCTTGCAGGGGAAGCCTGCTCAGCAGAGGAGCTGACGGGCTGGTGGGTCGTCCCGTGAAGGGACCCTGCAGGGCAATGCCCATCCCCCCAGCCCAGCTCCTGACTCGCACAGTGAGGACCCAGAGCTCTGGCCGCTCTCCAACCTCACCACCTGAGGGCGCCCAGAGAGCCACTCACACCTCCTGGGGCCTCAGTCTATTGGGGAGGGCAGGGGGAGGAGGGCGGGTTGGGGATACCTGGGCCCCAGGCAGTGGCTTTCTTCCAGGAATCAGCTCCTTTCTTGGAGCCCCCGGAACCAAGGTCCTCAGAGAACAGAAAGCTGCAGAGAAGTAGCAGCCTCAGCGTCTGCACACACAGCTGGCCCTGGGCTGGTTGGGGGCTGTGGGAGGCGAGCTGGCAGGAGGGGACTCACCAGTCTCCAAGGGGCACAGGCTCCGCGGGCATGAGAGGCTCCCTGAGGCCCCTCCACCGAGGCCCCCGAGCCCTCACAGGGCAGGCCTGGGCCAACAAGGAGGGTCTTAGCAGGAAGCCCAGGCTGGTCAGCAGTGCGGTTGCCAAGCCAACAGCCAGCAGCACCCCTGTGGGTGTGGGTGTGGGTGGGGAGCTGTGAGAGCAGCAGTCCCCACTTTCTCTTCCTGCTGCCTCTGGGCTCTAACCCCCCTGAGCCCCTGTTAACAGCCCTCACTCCTGTCTCTGGGTGTAACCCAGTCACCGTCCTCCACCCTGGATTCTTTGGGGGTGGGGCGGGGGGCCTTCCCAGGACACTGCTGCTCCGCCCCACTCTGGCCACCCCAGGGCCAGGCCCTTGAGCCTCAGCTGCTATGGACCGCCTGTCTCCCCCCGGCCCCTTGGACAGGCTCAGCATGGACAGCAGACTTGGCTCATGAATACAGAGGGAAGAAGGTGGGAGACCCACAGAGGAGGCAAGAACAGGCCTCTCTGGACACTTCCACTCAGGGACTCTGCTCACTGAGGCAGGGACCCCAGGACTCATGGGAGCAGAGGGTAGAGACAGGAGGCCCAGGAGAATTTCAATATTCCTTGCCTGGCAGAGGAAGGGCACGTTTAAGGATAAGTATGTTGTCTTTAAAGCTGTGTCCAGGGTCGCAGGCTGGAGCTTGGTCCCCCCGCCCCCTGTAACCCTGCTCCTCCGTTCTGTGGTCAGTACCTGAGATTGCCATCCAGTCTGGGCCCAGGTTTGGCGGCTGGTGCCTGAGGACACCATGCCTGGCAAGCTGATAGGGTGAGGAGGGCTGCATGGGGGGCAGGCCCGGGTCGCAGGCCACACCTTGCTCCTTCACCAGCACCACGGCCAGGCTCTCGGGCAGCCCGTTGTCCTGAAACACGTATGTGCCCGGATCTACAAACTGGTGAGCAAACCTGGGGGTGAAGGGCCAGAATATGGGGGTCATGAGCTGTGGAAGGGGCTCCCCCTAGAGTAACGTGGCCCAGGGAAGCCGCCCATGACCCCCACCCCTGACATGGTCTGAGGCCCCCAGTCTCCCCTGTGCCCTCCTGGCGCCCACCCTGGAGAGGCTGTGACCTGTACTCCAGGAACCAGGTAGCCTCACCACAGTCACCTGGAGAAGCTGAGGTGGGTCTCCCGCACCAGGTATTCGAGCTGCCTGAAGGCCCCGAAGTCCCAGCGGGGGTTGCTGTTGAACAGGTGCTGTGTCTGGTACACGGGGTAGTGACTGGCCGAACGATCTGTGGAGTGAGCCGCTTGGCCTGAGCTCCAGGGGCTTCCGAAACTGCAGCCCGGGCAGCCCACACCCTGTCCCCAGGACGTTGTCCTGTGAAATAAACCTGGTGCCAGGTGAGACCTTTCCCTCTCGGCCCACAGAGAGAGATGCCCCCCTGGGGTGAGCACAGTCACACACCAGAGCCTGGTGCCCTCTGGGGTGGGGTCTGTCCACCTCTGAATCCTGGCAGGTGGCACAGGGGAGGCACACAGCCAGTGTTCAGTTCCTGCTAGGGGGGCAGATGGGCAGAAGCATGGGTCTGGGTCTGGCCACTCCCTCTGACCAGGCCTGTCTCCTGCCTCTCAAGAAGTCACAGAGGCGAAGACTGAGGTTGAGAGGTAGGGCTACCCAGGCCCATGGGATTACGGGTGAGCTGGGCCTGGAAATGTCCAAGCCGGGGTTCACTTTGTGCGAGTTCTTTTCTTTTCCGGCCCCATTGCCCTTGCACTGCTTCATGTGGGGGAACTTGGGCAGCTACTCCATGCATGAAACCAAACCCTCGGTCTGCTTCTCTGAGGGCTGGGTGTTTGTTCTGTTCAGATCTGATCAACGCTGAGATCTTCAGCCATGCCTGAAGAAACACCTCCTCTTGAACCACCAGTGTGTGGCTGTGTGCTGTCTCTACACTGATTGCTAAAGCACTTAGAAAGACAGTTTACATTTGTGAGCTCTCTGCCCCATGTTTTCGCTCTTGAAATTCATTCTTTAAAAAACATACTGGAGAAGAAAAAAAAGGCTGGCCAGGCACTGGCCGCCCTCTTGCCTCTGTCTCATTGGCTACCTACCTCGTGTCAGTGATGTCGTGATGTGTATGTGTGTGTGTGTGAGAGAGCAGGTGGGGCGCCCAGCCTCACCGCAGCCCCCAGGGAAGCACCAGGTGGGAGAACGGCAGGGAGTCAAGTCTGCTGAGGGCCTGACCAGTGCTCAGTGTGTGGAGGGTGAACGCTGAGCCTCTCCCACCAGTGAAGCTGTTTCAGAGGAGCACTCAGGGTTGTGCTGTGAGGTTTCAGTGGTTGGGGAGGGGTGTCACAGAGAGGCAGGCTTCAGCTCACTATGGGAAAGATGATCCTTATAAATCAAGGCATCCAAGATGGACAGGCTACTGAGCAGGCATAGGGTCTGACCCCGGCACAGGGCAGCCCTGCAGGCGGGCTGGAGCACAGGTCAGAGGTCACTTTGGTAAGACCCCTCTCCTCCCAAGGTGCAGAGGTCTGGCAACCCCACTCGGAGCTGGAACAGCAGGTCCGAGATATGGAATCCAGGCTCCAGTGAAATGACCGGTCAGGTCAAGAGCAAGGGCGCAGCCCTGGCCTGTGACTCGCTGCTGCGAATCGGTATGTGAGGTCACTGGACACCTGGGCGGGGAATGGTGACAGAGTCAGGGCGGAACTCACTGTAGGGAAGAATGTGAAGCTGGAAAAGAACCACGTCCCCCGCTGCCAGGCAGACCACTGGGTTTGGAATGTGGGGGTGGATGCTGGGATCCTGTGGGGCATGGTGCCCCAGGCCTGGGGTCCAAGGTTGCCTCTGCTGCCTTGGGCTGGACACAGGTGGACCTGGGAAAGTTCGGGGGAGGAAAGCTGGAGGACCAGGGCCTGCCTAGGGGCCCCATGCCTACCTTTGCACCCTATCCCCAGTCTAGATCCCTTTTAAGGAGAAAAGATCATCTTCCCACATGACCTGTGACCCCTGTCAGACTGGGGGATCCCTCACCCCTCCAATCCCCACTGGGAAAGCTCACCGAGGAAGGCGTCAAGTGTGTCCCCACTGGAGAAGACCAAGCCAAGGAGGCCGCGGGGGCTGCACAGGACGAGATGGACCCTGGCACTGCCCTGGAAGGACGGGTCTGGGCCTAGTGTGCTTGTTACCTCCTAAGGACAAAACACAGCACTGAACACCTTGGGGGAGGGGCAGGGAGACTTGCAGTGTTGGATGGACAGAAGTCCAGACCAACCCCTGGCGAGGCTTGACAAGGCTCAGCGGTGCCCACCCCACCTCCCCCTGGACATGTCTCCTTCCTCACTGAACTTCCCCAGGTGATGTCCTGACCCTGGGCTCTTTCTTGTCTTCAGGAAACACCCCTGGCTCAACTCAGGCCTTTTTCTTTCTTTTCTCTCCACCTGCAAACGTCCTACTTATAGAACAACTCAGAAACCTCACCCCATCACCCCAAATCTGCTGTCTAGTCCTGGGCCAGATGACCCTTCCGACCCTTTCAGTGGCGAGCAGACACAGTGGTCTAGAACCTCTGGTGCAGAAGCATCCAGAGTGAGCTGGACCTGCATCCAGGCCCTGGTCCTCTGTCTCAAGGCCCTGAAGAGAGCCAGGGCCACACCCTGGTGATCAAGAGACAGGCCTACTCTATAGCTGGAGGTCTGGGCTGGACAAGGCTCTGGTTGGGCAGCTGCAGGGTCACACCATCTCTGTGACGTGTGGAGTGCCTACTGGGAAGTGAAGCTGATGGTTTCCAAGGCCCTCTGGTGTTCAGATGGGATGGTTGACACTGACATGAGGAACACCACTACTGCCTCCTGCCTGCTCTCCCCTGCAACCGCAGATGGACGTTCATCCAAGCAGCCAAGGACCAGGCGGGTGGGCTGGTTCAGAGACGGGTGGTCTCTCCACCTCCTGGCTTTTTTAGATGGTGTCTGAATTTTCTGCAGCTGCCAGGCCTGAGTGGCTCCTTCTTTCCTTCTCCAGTGGGCAGAGCTGCCCTTCCATTCCAATCCTTCCTTGAGCTGGGCTCACCCTCTGGATGCTGCCTGCAGCCTCGTCCTTCATGCTGAGGATCAGCTTCCTGCTGGGCCCCCAGGCCAGGGAGAGCCGGGCAGCCCTGGCCAGACACTGGGCATCACAGAGCTCCTCTGCGGAGATGTACTCTCGGCACTGGCAGCTGTGGGAAAGGACGGGGTCCGTCTCGGGTGGTGTGGGGCCACGCGGGCCCCTCCAGAGGGATGTGAGCTGCCTGCTCTCCCTGAGCTAGGGCTGCTAGGGCTGCGCTTTCCGTGGGGAACCTGTGGTGACTGGACCACACACGCTCATGCCCCGCTCCTGCACTGGCTGGGGCATCTCCCTGGATGAGAGCCACGCTTGGGATGAACACCTCGTCCTGGGGGCGGGGTGGGGGAAGGCTCAGTACTTTGGCTTGGCTTCCTGCCAGGAAGAGGGATGCGAGAGCCAGTGGTTCAGCCAGAACTCTCTTGTTTATCTTCCCCTCCACTGCCCACTCCACCCAGTGCAAAGCTCAGCTGGCAGTCTAGAACTCGGGGCCAAATCGGGAATCCCTAGGCTCAGCGTCCAGTCCAGATCAGCTCCTGGCAGTTGTTGGGGGCTGGGGCCTGGGGTGTGGATCTCACTCTCCCTGCTCCAGCACCCCCTCAGCCTGGCTGCTTGTCCCCACCGCTCTGGTCTGGCACCCTGCTCAAGGTATGCACACAGGGGGCTTTCTGGGAGGAGCTTGTAACATGTGGTTCAACCTGGGTCCTGCCTAGGCCTCTGGGACGGGCCCTCTGGGAACAGTCAGGACCTGCCCTGGGTTGTGGCTTCACTGTGGTCTTAGCAGCTTGTCATCACTCACATGCCCAGCTTCGTGTTGAGCTGGCCTCCCGCTGGGTGACAGAAGGAAGAGCAGTTGTGCCGCCGGGGGGACACACAGGTACGGGTGGCAGCCAAGAGGACTTCCCCAGGCAGGCAGCGCTCCACGACCTGTGAACGGGGAGGATGGCCCTGACCTTAGCATCTGCAGCCTGGGGGCACCAGAGAACATTCCAGAGACAGTGCAGTGTCTCGGGGAACAAGCCCTTACAGGCCCGAGTAGGCACGCAAGGAGCTGGCTAGTTGGTGACATGAAGGACAGATGCCCTGATGGCTCTAGAGAGCAGCTCCTCATCCAAGCTGAGGGCCCCCAGCTGAGCTCAGACATGGGGAAGGCCTGGGAGCTAGGCTGGTGAGTGGTTTTCAAACTTCAGTGAATATCATATCTATTTGGGGGCCGGTGGAAACCCAGTTTGCTGGGTCCCACTCCTGGAGTTTCCGAGTCAGTGAGTCTGGGGTGGGGCTTGAAGGTTTGCATTTCTAACAAATTTCCAGGTAATGCTGATGCTGTCAGAGTCAAGATCACACTTGGAGAACCACTAGCTTCCAAGGTGGTGCTTGTGGTAAAGAACCCACCTGCCAAGGCAGGAGACATAAGAGAACATGGGCTCAGTCCCTGAGTTGGGAAGATCCCCTGGAGAAGGGAATGGAAACCTACTCCAGTATTCTTGGCTGGAGAAGCCCATTGACAGAGGAGCCTGGTGGGCTATAGTCCATGGGGTCCCAAAGAGTCGGACATGACTGAAGCAACTTATCAGGCACACAATCTACAAGAAGGCAGGGGAGAGGAGCTCAGACAGGGATGGACCTCAGGAAAGTGAGAACAACATGACTTTGGGCTCCTGGGGACACTGGAAGCCAGCCAGGCTGGAGCCATGGCCGGGGCTGGTGCCTATTTCCATCTGGTAGGGATAAAGCAGCCTCAACCTGTTCTCCTATCAAGGAGCAGGGTCTTCCATGGGGAAGGGAGAATAGCCTGAGGAAGTGTATGGGTGGGAGGAGGTGGTGAGAGCAGCGTTTCAGTTGGAGCTGCCGTCGGACCCAGGTGGGCAGGCGGCCCTGGGGTCCTGGCAGTCGTCTTATACGCTGACTGAGCTGTAGTCAGCACAGAGGGGGTCAGCCAGGGTCAGCACAGAGGCTTCTGTACTATGAGCTGGTTGAATGAAGTGTCCCCATGAGAGGCTGCTGTCTTTTAAGAAGAATAACTGACTCAGTGGACACAAGTTTGAGCAAACTCCAGGAGATGGTGAAGAACAGGAAAGCCTGGTGTGCTGCAGTTCATGGGGTTGCAAAGAATCGGACTTGACTTAGCTGCTGAACAACAACAGGTCAGATCCAGAGCCTCCAGAGATGTCTGTGAGGGGAGGGTGCCCATGTCTAGCTGCCAGCAGGGATGTGTGCCTGGTGAGGGACGCTGTTCCTCCTCTGGCCTCCTGGACCACACAGGATGGTCACCCACATGCACGGGAGACTCCCAAGACCCTTTGCAAAACTGAGGCTCTGTGGTTTTATGATAGGGAGAGAGCCCAAGGTCTTCCCACTTACGCAGGAGGTCATCCCCACCCTGGCAGGCAGAGAGACTGTGTGGATGGTGCTCCCCTCCCTCTACCTGCCGCACCGAGGCCCCAGGGCTACCTGGGGCTGACAGTCCTCTTCACTGCTGCTCTCATCATTGTCATAGGACTTATATCCCGCCTGGCAGATGCAGGAGCCGTCCGACTTCTGAAAGACCCTGTTCAGGCCCCGACACATGCAGTGGGAGGCACCTGGGGAGAGAGGAGTCCCTGGCACCTGGCAGGGAGCCAGACAGAGCCACGTGGGGGACAGACACCTGCCTTTGCAAAGTACTGGCCTTGAGGGTCTTCGAGGGGTTGAATGAGATCTTCCAAATTTTAACCCTGACTTCACATTTGAATCATTGTTTAGAAGTGTTTAAAAGCTATCGATGTCTGGGTCCCCTTTAGACAAATTAAATAAAATATCTCTGAGGTGAGGGCAGGACACCTACCTTTTAAAAAGTGCCCAGAGAGCTTTATTGTACAGCCAGGGCTGAGAACTAGTGGCATGTGGGATGTTAGCTTCTCAGCCAGGGGTCAAACCCACATCCTGTGCTTCGGAAGCGTGTTTTAACCACTGGATTGCCAAGGAAGTCCCTGATTAGCATGTTTGACAAATGATGAGATGGAGAATTTCACAAGGGAACAGGAAACTATAAAAGACTAACAGAAATTCTAGAACTGAAAGATTCAATAGCAAAAAATAAAATATCTTTAGAAATATTTAATAGCATTTTACATGGAGCTGAATAGTCTATGGGCTGCAAAGAGTTGGACACATCTATATAGAGCTGAAGAGAAGATAAAGTAGAATATAGGTCTGAAAAAACCATCCAAATTGAATGTCAGACAGAGAAAATAAAAGATGAAAAATGCAGAAAATAGTGTAAGACACATGTGCATGGTGAAAAGAAATAACATATAATTTGAGAGCCAAAGGAAGGGAGAAAGGACAAAACAGAGTAAATTAGCTGAAGAGAAGATAAAGTAGAATATAGGTCTGAAAAAACCATCCAAATTGAATGTCAGACAGAGAAAATAAAAGATGAAAAATGCAGAAAATAGTGTAAGACACATGTGCATGGTGAAAAGAAATAACATATAATTTGAGAGCCAAAGGAAGGGAGAAAGGACAAAACAGAGTAAATACTTAAAAATATTAAAAAACATAATGGCTGAGAATGTCACAAAATTAAAAGACATCCAACTACTTGAGAAGTACTAAAGAAACTCAAATAGGATAAACACAAAGAAAAACTGCAGGAAAAAGCTACAGGTACATTCCTAGAAACCAAAGATAATGAGAAAATCTTAAACCACCCAAGAAAAAGGAAAATTACCTGCAGAGAGTAAATAAGGCACATATATAAGACTTCTCAACAGAAATAGAAAGCCAGAAGCAAAGGAACTGTATTTTTAAAATATAGAAAATAACTGTCAAGCTAGAATTTTCTGCTTAGCTAAAATATGCTAAAGGCTAAAGCTGAAAAGAGACATCGTTAGACAAATAAAACATTAGAAGATGAAAATTTAAAACCTAATAGTGTTTACAATAACAGCAAAAGGTATCAAATACCTAGGAATAAAGTTAATTCTCTGATGGCCCAGCAGGTAAAGAATCTGCCTGCAGTGCAGGAGACAGGAGATACAGGTTTGATCCCTGGGTTGGAAAGATCCCCTGGAGGAGGAAATGGCAACCCACTCCAGTAGTCTTGCCTGGAGGATCTCATGTACAGAGGAGCCTGTGGGCAACAGTCTAAATTGTTGCAAAGACTAGAACATGACTGACGACTAAGCACAATGTTAATTACTTATATGTGTGTGTGCTAAGTTGCTCCAGTCATATCTGACTCTTTGGGACTCCATGGACTGAGTGGGTTAGTATGCCCTCCTCCACGGGATCTTCCTGATCCAGGGATCGAACCCATTTTCTCTTATGTCTTCCTCATCAGCAGGTGGGTTCTTTACCGCTACCACCACCTGGGAAGCCCTTAAAATAAATCTTTGTTTAGAACCTCTATATCTCCTATTTTGTTCTTCTTAAGTTTGTCTTAGCTACTTGCGGTCCTTGAATTTGCATATAATCAGATCACACCCACAAAGATCTTGCTGGAATTTCTCTTGGATTGCAGAGAAACAACAGATCCTTTGGGAGAGAGCTGACATCTTTATTTTATTGAGGCTTCTAATCCTCGAACATGGCTTAAATTTCCTTACTTATGCTCTTATTACTATCCTAGGTAAAGTCTTCTGGCTTTGTCTGTGGACATCAGCCCACATCGGGGCAGGGCTGGAATAAGCCCCTATTGAGGCTAGATGTGTGTGACCCAGGGGACCTAAATTTCCCTCTGTGGGACTATCTGATTAAGTCTTCTGCTGGCACAATGGACCAGTAAAAGCCATGTGAAGGCCACGTCTTTGAAATGAAGGTAGGTGAAGGGGTCAGCAAGGGGTTCCTGGCTCACAGCTCTGCCGCTGATGCCCTGGCAGGGCTTCAGAGCTGCAGCACCGTATCGGGATCTGGCCGGGTGATCTCAGGGTCCCAACCAACACCCCATCCTGGCCTTTGGAGCAGGCCCGGCCCTCAGCCTCTCTAGGGTGTTCCTCCTACTCCCTGTCTGCGTGCTGAAGTCATCGCCCAGGCTCATCTCATCCACGTACACGATTCCACTCAGGGCTAAGGTGGCTTCCTGCAGCCTTACACCACTGACCCTCAAAGCAGCAGGGACAGGAGACCTGGTGTGTTTGGAGTCCCTGTCTACAGACAAGGGCAGCTAGCCAGCTGGCTGCCCGTGAGACTCACCTGGTGGAGAGAAGGCAGAACTCCCGCAGGGCAGGCAGCCTGCCTGGCCTGGCTGGGAGGTGAAGGTGCCTGCAGGGCAGGGCAGGCACTCTCCCACTCTNATGAGAACATGTTATATTCTTGGGAGGAGTTGGGGACAAGGTGGAGAGAAGGCATGGGAAGAGCAGGAAAGGGTGGGATCTAGAATATTGCTAGAAGGATTGGCCTTGCTCAGGTGAGGGGTCTGTTCATCTGGGACAGGAGGGAAAGTGGGTATAAATATTGATGCATTCACTCATCTCATCAGATTAATTCATTAAATATGTATTGAGTGCTGTGATGTGCCAGCATTACTGTTGATGAGGATATAAAGTTGAAAATAATGAATTCAGTACATATTTGCTGAGTTCCTATCTGCTGTGTGCTTCCCTAACACTAATAGCAATATATATTGAGTGTTTATCTTGTGCTTATTTTGTTTGAAGAGTTTTGCATGTATTGTTTCATTTAATCTTCATAACAGCAGATGCCAATGTTATCATTATTTTTAGATGGGTAAACTGGAGACACAGAGATTGGGTAACCAATGTTCCAAAGCTGATAAGTGGCAGAGACAAGCTTTGAACCCAGTCAGCCTGTGCTCTGAAGCCTGTGCTTATAACCATTGAGAGTACTGTCTCAAGAAACTTGTAAGCCCATTGGTGTAGACAGATGTACAGATAAGCAATTAAAATTCAGCAGGTTTCTATTTTGACAGTATGGTTGACTAATAAGTCGAAAACTCCTCCCTGAGAAAATACCAAGAAATTCTGGATTAAATATAATAGCAAACCCTTTCCAACTCTAGCTGAGTAGGAATGACAGGAAGGAAAACCACCAGGGACAAAAAATGAAGAGAAGCTGAAAACTAAAGTGGTGAGCTTGTGAAGTGATGCCGTGGCAGCTTTGGGTGGGTAAGTGGAGGAGTGCGGTGCTAGTCTCGGATTCGGGAAGTTTGGATTTCATTGACCATGAAGAGATAGGAGTCAAGACCCTGGAATTGTAATGTGGAGAGTTAGAATTGAGAACTCCACATAAAGATGATGTCNTACCTGGAAAAGGCTTTCCATTAGAAATGTAATAAGGACCCAGCAAAATCTTCAATGGTGCTCCCAAACAGGTGGCACTAGTGGCCAAGAACCTGCCTGCCAATGTAGAAGACATACGAGACACAGATTCGATCCCTGGGTTGGGAAGATCCCCTGGAGAAGGGAATGGCAACTCATTCCAGTGTTTTTCCCATGGAGAATCCCATGGACAGGGGCCCTGGTAGGCTGCAGTCCATAGAGTCACAAAGAGTCAGACATGACTGAAGCAACTGAGCACAAAATCTTCAATACTGAAAAGCAATTATGAGTCATCATGCTATGCTGGTGGGCAGAAAAGATTGTGGGAGACCATGGCCAGTGAGTAGGCTACAGCCCAACAGTCACTGTGGATTTTACCCTATCAGTCAGTCAGTTTAGTTGCTCAGTCGTGTCCGACTCTTTGCAACCCCATGGACTGCAGCACATCAGGCCTCCCTGTCCATCACCAACTCCCGGTGATGAGTCAAATGAATCAGCTCTTCGCATCAGGTGGCCAAAGTATTGGAGTTACAGCTTCAACATCAGTCCTTCCAATGAACACCCAGGACTGATTTCCTTTAGAATGGACTGGTTGGATCTCCTTGCTGTCAAGGGACTCTCGAGAGTCTTCTCCAACACCACAATTCAAAAGCATCAATTCTACGGCACTCAGCTTTCTTTACAGTTCAACTCTCACATCCATATATGACTATTGGAAAAACCATAGCCTTGACTAGATGGACCTTTGTTGGCAAAGTAATGTCTGTGCTTTTTAATATGCTATCTAGGTTGGTCATAACTTTCCTTCCAAGGAGTAAGCGTCTTTTACCCTATAGGCATATATAAACAAATGTCAGAAATTTTTGACTTTAATGAATGCATTCAGAATTTTATAATCAAAAAAGCACCTAGGAAAGACCAGTTGTTCTGCTAGACTTATACATTTTATGTTCTTTAAAAAATAAAAAAAATTTTTTATGTGCTTAGAGAATCCCAGGGACGGGGGAGCCTGGTGGGCTGCCATCTATGGGGTCGCACAGAGTCGGACACGACTGAAGCTACTTAGCAGCAGGAGCAGCAGCAGTTTAGGAGATCTAAAAGCCTTATTCTGGTTCTGGAAAAAATCCTGGTGAATATGGAATAAAAATTAAGACATATATCAGGATAAGAACCCAGACCTTAGCATGTTCTGCATGAGACATGAGTCCCGAAAGAGCAGGGTAAGCATATGGCTCTAGAAAGTTCTAGAACGGTGGCTTCTGAGGGTGTGGTCCACTCTCAGGTTTAGTCTACAGTCAGCTTTCCTGACAGTGAGCCACCATCAAGACACCCAGCTTTTAGGTCCTGGAGTAGCATGTAGTTTAATGGAGACACGTGCTACATTAAGAGAGGTTCTAATTGCAATTGGTGTTGTAATATTCACACTGTTGAAGGTGTTTGGTTCCTTTTTTAGGAGCTGAATATGAAAACTGTCTGCCAGACTGGCTGTCAACCTGTGAATGATGGGCCGCACCACCATATGATCAAAATAGGCATGACGACAGAGTCTTGAATTTGGTCTGTGGAAGATCTCCTCCTGTCTATAATTACACCAAAATGAAATGTCCTCAGTTGAAAAGAACCAGTGAATTGTATTTTAAAATCTACAGAAACACACCGGTGTCCCCCATCACCATAATATGACTCCAGCTTCTAATTTTGTGACACTGAGAAAGAAACAGAAAATCCATCTCTTTCTTAAGCTTCAGATGACTGGGGACTTGAAGAAGGATCAAAGAAACCCTTCCAGGCTCTCTATTTTTTAGTTTTTGGTGCTTACCATGCATTCCTAACATTAACAAGCTTAGTTCCATGATGCACCTTCTGGGCCAAAAGATAAGATTTTCTTTTCCCTAAATCACGTTTTCTCAAATATTTTTCAAAGCTGAGGTATAAGTCTTTTAACAGAATTATGCAAATGTTGCCCTAACTCCAAATGTTTTCGGAACTAAACACCTCTTTGAAGAGTCTCTGTATTTGCAATGTCCACATGAGGAAACAAAAGCTAGGAACAGCAGGCGATGAGGGGGACAATGATGACACCCCAAACTCCGGTTTTATTTGTCCCCAAAGTTACTTTGTGTAAATTCAAAGCAACCTCTGCTTCTGAAAGGTCAAACTCGCTGGTATGAAAATGCTGACTGGTCACTAAGGGATAATCCTCTTGGCAGAGTAGAAGCCCAGCTCGAATGCACCTCACTCCTGATTTGAACTGTCTGGATGATGGGATAAAAACATCTAAGGCCCAATCCCCCAGGGCAATGAACAGTGAACACTTGCATCCCTCCCAAAACTGAGATGTAAAAAGTACATTTGAAATAAAAGCCTTGGATCGATGAGAAACAACTTAGTATTTCCTAGTTTTTCTCTTAAAATAATGGAAAAAAAATTTTTTTAATGAGGCTCAGGAAAAGATAACTATAAATGATTTCTTTCAGGGTGACACATGCTTAGCATTTTGGCCAGGGTAAGACCCCTTGTTTAACGGAAGACTAGTAAATTCACGTTTGGAAGATATATTTCAGAAAAGCATGCCAACTGTCCTAATTCCATAATTCTTGGGTCTTCTGCTTGTGGATTAAACAAAAATTACATACTTAAAATTGCCACAGGTCCAGGGGCATTGCCTTATCACTCACCTTGAAACTAAGTGCTGATGAACAGTATTGGGTTTTTTGTTTTTTTGTTTTTAACTCAGGTAATGTTGCAATAAGAAAACAGTGTGTATAGTTTAAAGCAGTCCTCTCTGCTCTACACCTAAGTGATGCAGATTTTAGGCCATGGCCACAGATCCAAAGCAACTCAGAGCACCCCAACTGCCCTCTGAGCTGACCCCTTTCCATCAGCTAGTTATTCTCTCTTCAAGGTGAAGGTCCCTGTTGTCCCTAAGAGCAGTACTGGAAGGTGAAGTGTTTGGCAAAGCAGCCTCAGACAAAGGACGGTACAGAGAGAAGCAGCACATGGGACCTGACCCCAGTTCAGCTTTTGAGGGTCACTAGCTAAGGATGACATTTATTGACCTGGGCCAGTGTAGGTTGAGGAGCCAGCAGGGCAGGCAAAGCCCCCAGGGCAGAGTGGGGGGACCCCAGTCTGGGGCCCGCAGTAGGAGCCAGCCCTGCAGGTGACCTCTGCCACAGCACCTGAGGGAGACAGAAACAGGCTGAGGGCCTTTGGCCTTGGGGGGATCCAAATGCACGAAACCAATCAAAGACTGGGTGGACACTGGGGGGCCAGGCCGATGGTTTGCTAGGGCCAGCAGGTGGCCATGCAGTGCCTGTGTGATGTTCCCTGGGTCTCTTGTGTGAACTCTTGGGGTGCAGGGCCTGGGGCAGGGGCTGGGAGGGATGAAGTACTGCAGTCTCACCTGCAGGGCACTCAGTTCCAGCTCTGCAAGGGGTTGCAAACACATTTGCACGGCCGCTCTGCTCAGCCTCTGGGCAGTAGTGGCCAGGGGGACAGAGTTCACAGTCTCCCTGGGATGATGCCCCTGACTCTGTCCGAAACGTTCCAGGTGGGCAGAGAAGGGCACCCTGACCACCTGGACACCAGTGGCCTGGAGGACATGGGTGGTCTTCGACGGAAGAGAGACCTGGGGCAAAGGCAGAAGGCAAGGAAGGTGCCCCCCAGTGCCTCTTGACTTTCCTTCCCAGAGGCCTCAGCATCCATCCTGGGGGTGGCCTCTCACCTGGGGATGGGCAGTGGTAGCCGGCTGGGCAGGGGAGGCACTCTGCCAGACTCTGGGCCCCTTCTGCTGCCAGGTAGGTGTGTTCTGGGCAGGCCTGAGGGGCTCCTGGGTGGGTGTTACTGCCTCCGGGGCAGTAGTGGCCGGCTGGGCAGGGCTGGATGGCCGAGGCCCCTGGAAGCAAGGGCAGGGCTCATGCTTCCTGCTCCCCAGCCCTTCTCAGGAGCCGTGCACTCTAGGCTCACAGGTGCCTCACCTGCTTTGCACCAATGCCCGGCAGGGCAAGGCCCACAGTCTTCTTGCTGCTTGGCTCCAGGGGCGGCTGTCACAGTGTGAGGTGGGCACAGGAGGGGTTCTCCACTGCCCTCTGGGCAATAAAAGCCTGAAGCATATGGATGGTGCTGGGTCCCACGAGGCAGGGAGACTCTGCCCTGTGGCAGGTGGGGCATAGCACTGGGATGGCGGGAGCCTGTGTTTGGAGCAGGGGCTGGAGGACTCTGTTGCCCAGGAGTTGCGAGGTCTGGATGCCAGTCCTAGTTCCCCCGGTTTCTGCGTTTGTCAAATCAGTGACCATCCAGATTGCTTTGGGTGTGTACCGTATAGGATATTACATACATGTGGTATATGCAATTACACACACGTGTATCACGTACACATTAGATGTACAAAAACCAGGGTCGACTATTTTTAGAGTCTGTTTGTGACATACAGAAAAGCTTCTCTGCTAGGGTGGGCCATGCGGTGAGGGCTGGACGGTCTTCCCTCTGCCTCTTTCACACCCCCCAGGGGCAGGAAAAGGGGGCTGTTACCTTGTGGGCACTGCTTGGCACACAGCTGTCCCTGGGAACATGGGTGCTGGGGCTCTCTGGGGCCTAGTGTTGTCACTGCAGAGGTCCCAGGTGGGCAGAAATAACCGGCAGGACACTTTGCCCTCACCTGTCCGTTTCTACCAGCCGAGAGAGGGGAGGGCATGAGACCAGGATGGAGCGGCCCTCCTGAGCCCAGTGCCCCACCACTGGGGGAAGCCCACCCTGGCTTCGGGCACTCTCGCTGTGACCCACGGTGCGTGTGAGAGATCTTTGAACTCTGCCCCAGAAGCACATGTGACTATATCCAAGCATCTGACAGAAAAAGTGAGCCCCTGGGTGTGAGCTCACATCCGGAGCCCTGCCCTGCCCCACCTTCCAGAGAAGCTGGGTGTCTGGATATCTTCTCTCCATCTTCTTGCTCGTGGGGCTTCTGAGCAAGCCCAGGGGATAAAAGCAGGGCAAGCCCTCCAGGACAAGCTCGGGGCTCTGTGGCACTTGCTGTGGCTTGAGAGGCTGGGGACAGCAGATACTGTCCCCATGTGTGCTCAGGGTCTACCAGGCCCAGGATCGAGCCCCAGGCTGGCTTCCAGCTCAGCAGTGGGAGAAGGCAGGCTAGACCTAAAACTAGACTTCCCTTCCCGAGATGAGAGAGGAACCCCCAGGTGGAGAGGCTCAGGACCCTTGGCTGTCACCTCACAGGCAAAAGACACTCCACTGGGAAGCAGGTTCTGCTTCCAGCAGAACCTCCTCTGACGACATTGTTCCCATCCTCCAGAGCTGCCTTGAGTAAGTGTGGGGACTCTTCCTGACCAGAGACCGCCAGCGTGCTTTTGCTTTGTCTGGCTGCTCTGAGCAGCTAGGCCTGCCACTAAGGTCTCGGGAGATGCTGGAAGAGAGGGAATCCCCTGGAGGTTGTGTGTCTCTGAACCCAGGGTACAGCGTTCTTGCCCTGATTCCTGTTGCTCCACCCTGCAGACAGGTGCAACCTTGCACGTGTCTCCCACAGAGAGTGGGTGTCGGGTATCAGGTGGGATTTGGGCCACCTGCTCATTTGTCATTCTGTTTAAAGAAGATGAAGATGCTCTCTCTAGCCCAAGCTCCTCAAGCTACAGAAAACTTAGAAGCAGAGGCACAGAAGAATTGCAACCTTCCCGTGAGCGTCTGCGTGTGATGCTGGGCATCTGCATGGGACGCTGGTATTGTCCAGAGGTACGAAAGGTGTTACCTGTGAGGAGCTGCCCTGTTTTTAGGCCGGAATTGAGCAGAGCTATTTTCATTTCATATTGCTTCTTATTCAGTTTGAATGTATATCATTTATTTTAAAATCTAGGTCTGTTCTAATTGTCCTTACTTTCTAACTGTCTCTATGCACTTGTCAGGCTTCCCCTTCCTGTTCAGGCCATTTGGCCAGTGGTCTTACTGGCTGCCCTGGCCTCCACAGTTTGGAGACTCTGGGACAGGCTAAGGGACCCTGGGCCTCTTCATCCTGAGGGTGCACTTCGATGGCAGTGGCAGGGGGTGAATGATTGGGCTGTTACTGACCTGCAGTAGTGACCAGGGGGACAGACAGAGCAGTCACCCTCTTCCCGGAGGCCTGGCACATCCTTGGGAGTGAAGGTCCCTGGTGGACATGGAGGTGGGGACCACGTTCCTGGAGAGGGGGAGCAGCTGGTAAAAGGTGGCCAGTGGATGGCCTGGGCCACGTCTGTGCCTTGGACCTGCCCGGAACGGTGGGCTCACAAAGGCGTCTCTGTCCCAGGCCCCCACCCACCAGTGCCTGCTGCACTGAGGGCACCGAGTTTCTCAGGCGGCTTCTTCAGAGATGATGGAGTGGTGGCAGTGGTGCCCTTAGTCCCTCCCCCTGGGGTCACTGTCTCTTTACAAGAGGAACTCCCATGGAGGGTTTTCAAGGAGCCGTGGAGTGGTTTTGTGGGGAGGGGCTGTCTGGCTGTCTGGTGGCCTCCATGCGTGCATCAGAGTCCTTGGCCACCCCCATCCCACCGCCCCCCACTGCCTCAATCCCNGTGTACTGTGTGTGGTGTGTGTGTACTATGTGTGTGTGTACTATATGTGTGCTGTGTGTGTGTGACTAGTATGACATGCAATCACGGGACAACAGGCCACGTTATTTGAATTTGAGATGTCCTAAATATTCTGGACTAGGAGGTTGGTTATTTAAAAGGGGTATAACTTTCACACCACAGGCACAGAAAAGACAAATATACACATCACTTGCGGATCAAACACTTGTAAATGTAACATGCTTACCACCCTAAAATGGGCAGGAGAATTTTCTCCCACGTTTACCTAAGAAGTGACAAAGCTTATGGACTTTTGTGGACACCTGCTTGTGTGCTGGGCTGCCCATGGGCAGCATGTGTTTGTTTGTGCACATGTACTGTGTGTGCATGTTTGTGCATCTGCAGGTGTGTGCGTGTGCACCGTGAGAGTGTGTGAGAATACATATGTGTATGTACAGGTACTTGCCTGTGGACATGCTGGTGCAAGCGTGGGCTCCTGCGCAGTGTGTTCTGGGCAAGCAAACCTGCAGTTGCTATGGCTCTGCCATCTCGTCTGTCATGCCCCCAGAATCCTGACATCACTGCAGGGCCCCTCTCCAGGCAGAGCTCAGGAGGCCACCCCAGACTGTCGCCCCAGACTAGCACAGCCGATGACAGCAGTCTGCCGCAGTCTGTGCTCCAGGTGCTCGCTGGGGCCCCCAGGGTGGGTGCAGGCAGGAGGTGGGCACAGAGCGTGGGTGAGTCAACAGACGGAGGGAAGAGAAACAAGAGGGTGGGGGAGAGTGAGGTGTGGGGTTGGGTGGAGGGAGGGCTGAGGCTGTGAGTGAGCACTGTACACTGGCCTTCCTAGTGTGAGCTTGGTGCCCAACACACAGTAGGCCCTCTATGGATTGTGAATGAATGAATGAATGACATGAAGGAAGGAAGGGGGTAGGATGGGGGAGTTACTGGGAAAGAAGAAAGCCCGGGAGGCATGGGAATTGGGGCTGCTGGGCATACCGGCTGGGCAGTAGGCGTGGGCTGGGCAGAGCTGGGGCGCTCTAGTTCCAGGATGCGGGCAGTAAAAGCCAGGTGGACACTGGAGGCAGGCGTCTGAGCCTGGGGAGGGCTGGTACTCTCCGGGACGGCACAGGGCAGGGCGAGCAGCCCCGGGTGGGCAGGAGTGTCCCTGGGCATTGGACAGAGAGCAGACCTCTGAGGGCCAGGCTGGGTGTGGTCAGGGCCCCTGGCTCAGGAAGGGCAGTGACTTGTCTTTCCTTCTCAGTTTAGGCCCTGGTGCCTGGAGTGCAGGAGAACAGAAGGCTGGATGGGGTGGCTGGGGAGCAGAGTGAGGTCTGGGAGATGGAGCTGCAGCCCCACCTATGAGGCCCTGAGAGCTCCTGCCTGAGACCGGGCCTTGGGGGTGCCTGGGTCCCCTCCTGCCATGCCCAGGGAGATACCTGTGGGCAGAGCAGAGCAGTGGGACTAGAGGCCCTGGCGTCCAAGGGGCATTCAGAGCCGGCCACACAGGAGCCAGGGGCAGAGCCAAGGCCCAGGCTCGGGCAGAAGGAGCCAGCTGGGCAGGGCCTGCAGCTCTCCTCAGAGACGCCGCCTAGAGAGAGAGGTTCCCACACTGGACAGTCGGCCCTGGACAGGCTCCCTGCCAAGCCCACTGCCGTCTGCCAGGCCAGCACCTAGCCAACACCATGGGTGTCAGTGAAAAGGCAAGGCCAAGGACACCCCCAGGGCACCACTGGTATTCTACAAGCAGAGCCTTGCATTGGGCAAGCCTGTCCTTGGTGCGTTGCCTGGACTTGTGTCCACCCAGGGAGCCCCAAGGAGCCAGACCAACAGATGCTCCCGCTGTGCTGTGGGAGTGGCCCTGCAGGGCTGAGTGGGAGCTGAAAAGGCAGGGTCCCATGGCTGGAGGGTGGGAGGCACGGGTCAGAGGCTTACCTGGGCTGCTCCTTGTCCTCCCCATGGGGCAGGGAACAGGATGCAGGGTCCCCTGTGGGCAGTAGTGGCCTCTAGGGCAAGGCCCGTTGAGGGGGAAGGCAGAGTTTCTCCAGGGAGTGGAGCTAGAGGCACCCCCCTCGCAGTAGTAACCGGCTGAGCAAGGTCCTTGAGCAGAGAGGTGTAGGCTTTTAGGGTAGCCAACGGCACTGTAAGCCCGTGTCCCAGCCCTCCCCCATCCCTGCCTGCAGCCCCCAACCCTGGAGGGAGGAGAAGTTCAGGAAACAGGAATGACTTCCACACAGAGCCTGGGGGGCGGTGGGGGTGGGGCAGCAGAGATGACGGCTGGCTCTAAGCTTGGGTTTGTAAGGACCCCACTCTCCACAGGCGCCACGGGTGGTGGGATGTTCTCAACCCCATTTTACAGGGGAGGAGACTGAGGCCAGTGAGGTCAAGTGACTCATCCAGGTCACCCCTGCACTGAGCGCCTCACTGGGATGAGAACCTCTGCTCCCAGCCTTGAGGCCCCTCAAGGGAGGGAGGAAGCAACAGGGTCCAAGGGAGGAGGTGTAGGGGGCTGCACTGAAGCCAGCCCCTGACTTCCGCTGTGGCCCTGAGAAGGCATGTCCTGAGGAGGCTGTGCAGGGCTGCTGGTACCTACCCTCAGGCTGTCCGTTGCCCTCCCCAGGGCAGTACGTCCCTGCAGGGCAGGGCTGGCAGGCCCTGAAGGAGAGAGCACCTTCTCGTGGGTTCAGGGTCCCCTCTGGGCAGGGATGAGGAGAGGGCGTCCCTGCTGGGCAGTAGTGACCTGTGGGAGGCCAGAGCAGGAAGCTCTCAGTGTCTGGCTCCAAGACTTCCCTCACTCACAGAGCCAGAGGGCAGGGGTGGGGGTGGGCGTGTGACTTGCCCAGCGGGTGGAGGAGGCCAGCAGGCTTGGAATCGAGGCAGGGAATGGGAGTGCTGGTGGAGGTCTGCCTGGGTGTGCCTGTGTGCGTGTGTGCACCTGTGTGCGTGTGTGCATGCCTGTGTGCCCTTGTGTGTGTGTGTGCCCTTGTGTGTATAGGTGTGCATGTATGTGCCCTTGTGTGTGCCTGTGTGTATGCATGTGTGTGCCTGTGTGCATATGGTGTGTGTACTTGTGAGCGTGCCCTTGTGTGTGTAGGTGTGCATGTATATGCCCTTGTGTGTGCATGTGTGTGCCTGTGTGCGTGCGCCCTTGTGTGTGTGAATGTGTGTGGTGTGCATGTGTGTGCCCACAGAGGCAGCAGCACTGTCTCTGGGGTCATTACTTAGTGAGAGGTAGGAGACGTGTATGGTCAGGGGTGAGAGAGAAGCAGAGTGTTGTTTGGGAGAAAGTGGGTCATGTAAGCCCCCAGGTCTCTTCTGGAGAAATGGTTGCACCCACGACAGGCAGCCTGGCCACCTGGACACACCGCAGTCTTCTCTGGGGGTGTTTGCTGAGAGCGAGTCAGCTCCCCACCCCAGGTAGAATTCTCCTGGGCTATTTGGTCTCATTTTGCAGATGGCTGGCTGCCCCAGGTCAGCAGCACTTAGGTTAGCGCAGGGACTGACCAGACATCTGCCCTCAGGCAGGCCTGGGCTCTCCCCTCTGTCACCTCTGGGGCCCCTGATGGGAACTGCCTTCTGAGCAGGAAGGCACGGCCGTGGGTGGGGCACTGGCACCCCCCCTGCCCTTAGCATGGGTAGCCCTACTTCACAGGCGGGCTACTGGCTGCTGGGAGGGACTGTGGTTTTGCTGTTGACTGGAGAGTCCCAGGACGGAGCGAAGCTGAGGGAGACAGTGGTCCCACCTGCACTGAACTCTCAGGGGCACCATCCATTGGCGTCATGCACAATGTCCCTCTGTCCCCAGAGGTGGGTCTGGGGGCATTTGTTACCCTTGGGGCAGGTGACGGGCTCCACGGTGGCAGCTTTCTGGCAGTAGGTACCTCCCGGACAGGGCAGGCAGGTGTCAGCGCCAGGCAATGGGCTGAAGGTGCCAGGCTCACAGGGCAGCTCACTGTGGGCCCCTGCGGGGCAGCAGAAACCGGGGGGACATCTGTATCCATGGGCTCCGTCGGAGGGTGAGGGGACGACACTGCCCCCTAGGCAGATGTACCTGAGAAAATGGGGGACCATAGTGAACTGTCTCCAGGACGACCTTGGCATTCCAGCTGGGCCAGAGGTGGAGCTCACTGGTGGCCATGGCCAGTCTCCCGCCCTTTGGATGATGAGGGGGATGTACCTGCCAGGAATCTCAGACACTTTTTGGCAGAGGGTGCTGGCTGATGGGATAAAAAACAAGATCTGGCCCGGGCTGCAGAGGGTGTGAGGACACCAGAGCTCCTTGGACCCTGGGAGGTTGGTGCTGGGAGGGCCCATGGGGTGTGTGCAGTTCAGTCCCGTATCTGAGGGATGGAACACTGGGGGCATGAGTTCCTGGGGGATGTGGTCACCTCGACCTGGGCTCTTCAGAGGGGCTGGGAGAGACCATGGGAATTTAGGGTTAGTCTGTGAACTGGGGCCCCTGGAACACTTTGCTGGGCCCCTCTTCCCCATGCAGGCCGCTGCTTACCCCGCATCACAGACCCCTGCATCCAGGATGTGGGACAGCCCTGGGCGGCTGCAGTAGTGCCCTGGAGGGCACGGCTGGCACTGCTGCTCACTGGCCAGGCCTGGGGCCGAGGAGTAAAACCCTGGCGAGCAGGGGACTGGGAAGCCTGTTCCGCGGGGGCAGAAGAAGCCAGGGGGGCAGATGTCATTCCCAGAGAGTCCAGGGGCCTCCACCTGTGCATCCAGAGAGAAGAAAGGGTGTCAGAACCGGCTGTGGTCCCAGCTGCAGACTCCTCTGCTCCTGGGGGAGAAGCTGACAAGAGACTGTAAGAGTCTCAGATCTCCCCGGTGACAGGCGCTTTCCATCGTAACGGCTACGACCTTTGGGGAGCACGGAGGACATCACAGCGTCGCTGCAGGGCCTCCCCTCCTCCCTTTCTGTCCCAGCCTGCTCTCTTCTCCGGCCTTCACATGGACTCAGTGACTTCCAGAAGGGGATGTCTCTGTTCTAAAGGGGCATGTGTGCCCAGGTTCATGAAGCCAGTCAGTAACAAAACGAGAATCAAAGCCAGTCAACCAAGCCCATCTGTCCACTTGTCTGCCCAGCTGGGTCTATGCACCCACTCACCAACAGCCTCTCCATTGCCCTGCTGTGCAGAATAATCCAACACAATGATGGTTGCTTTGTTACCATGTGGCCTTGAGAAAGCCCACTATCCCATGTGCTCTTCAGCTTCTTCGTGCCTAAATGGGGTCACCCTGGGGCCTCCCTCAGGGCTGCTGTGAGGCCTGCTGTGTCAACGTGTGTGTAACGCACAGGTGCTGCCAGCCAGCACATGTAAAAGCTCTGCACATATGACCTGCTGATATTGCCTCGTGTCTCAAATGAAAAATATGCCATCTGCTGGAAAGTGAGCGATTTGAAAGAAGTTTCACTGTCATTACAACTGCCAGATGCCAAGGATTATAAATGCTGCTGGTTTAGAGATGGTGTGTGGTGAAGAAGACACGTGTCTTAGAATCACTCAACTAAGCCGCAGGCCCGGAGCCAGGCCCTGGGGACACTTGGTGGGGAGGGCCTGGCTCGCAGGTGCTTCAGCCCTGCAGGGAGAGCCGTCAGCTCAGCATGAACCGGCTGGCTCTGTGGACCAACATGTGCAGGTGCTGCAGGTGGTCAGAGCCCGTCTGTGGGCCGCACCCCATCAGGTACCTTGTGCTGGATGGGGGTGGGGGACACCGCACCCCCTGAGCAGTAGTAGGTGGGGTGGCAGAGCCCTGACGGCCGAGACATTCCTTCCGAGGAGCAGAACATCCCTAGAAAGAGCAGACCCAGGGCAGTGTCAGTGTGCCTCCCTCCTCCCTCTGTGTGCTCCAGCAGCCGCTGTGCCCTCCTGGGCTGTGCCCCCTGACCCCCTGACCCCCTCTGACTCCGCTGTCCCCTCGATCCCCTGACGCCCTGACTCCCCCAACTCCCCCGACCCCCCTGATTCTCCTTGACCCCCCTGATCCCCCTTCTCCCTAATTCCCTGATCCCCTGATCTCCTGACTCCCCTTGACCCTCCTGACCCCCCTGAACCTCCTGACCCCCGACCTGCCATAGACCTTCACAGGCACTCGGGAGGGAGGGCTGTCCTCTCTCTCCACAACATGAGGCCTCTGGCGGGAAGTTGGGATTCGTCTTGTCCTGAGCACTAGAGGCAGACATGGCGGTGCAAGGGGAGGCCCTGGGAACCCAGGGTGGGGGCTGTGGGCCCCTGGGGGATGATGTGTCAAGGCCCACGGGTGGACCTGGACTTTCAAGGTGCTGCCCTGACAACGGCCAGGGACCAGGCCCTCACTCTCAGGAACTTCCTGCTGCCTTTTCTACTCTTCCTGTTCTCTCCCAGCCTCTCAGCCAGGCTTCCTGAGGGCTCCTGTCCAGAGTTCACCAACCTGCTGGGCACAGCTCACAGTCCAGCTCTGCAGCGGCCCCTCGCCTGGGTCCGAAGGTCCCTCTAGGGCACGGGTGGGCAGTGGCTGAGTGGGAGCCAGGGGGACAGAAGTAACCCTGGGTGCATGGTCTGGGGGCTCTGGCAGCAGGACCTGGGGGCAACAGCAGGGTCACCCTGAGATTGTGGGAGACCTGCCCCCGCCAGCAGCCTGGGTGGGAGACTTGGGACCTGAATCTGCAAGCAGGTCCTGAATCTGCCTTGACCCAGGCACAGCACTTCGTTCTTAGTCTGATTTTGGGCATGTTGGCTGGCAGGGGCCCCTCGGTGGCTGATGGGCAGCCATGATAGCAGGTGCATCATCAGAAAACCTTTGTGACCCCTGAGACCTCAGTCTCTGGGACCCTGGCTATTGAGCATAAAGCTCCCTTTGTCTAGGACATGGCATTGCCCACACTGGTTACACTGGGGCCACACTCTGGGTTCCCTCAGTGGCCTACAGATCCCCTGCTCAGGCCTCCCTGTAGCCACCTGCATTTAGAGATGAAGGTCACATCATAGCAAACACCCTCTCCCAGCAACACAAGAGATAACTCTACGCATGGACATCACCAGATGGTACCAAAATCAGATTGATTATATTCTTTGCAGCCAAAGATGGAGAAGCTCTATACAGTCAACAAAAACAAGACTGGGAGCTAACTGTGGCTCAGATCATGAACTCCTTATTGTTAAATTCAGAGTTTTTGAAGAAAGTAGGGAAAACCACTAGACCATTCAGGTATGACCTAAATCAAATCCCTTATGATTATACAGGGGAAGTGACAAATAGATTCAAGGGATTAGATCTGATAGACAGAGTCCCTGATGAACTATGGACGAAGGTTCGTGACATTGTATAGGAAGGAGTGATCAAGACCATCCCCAAGAAAAAGAAATGCCAAAAGGCAAAATAACTGTCTGAGGAGATCTTACAAATAGCTGAGAAAAGAAGAGAAGCTAAAGGCAAAGGAGAAAAGGAAAGATATATCAATTCGAATGCAGAATTCCAAAGAATAGCAAGGAGAAATAAGAACGCCTTCCTCAGTGATTAATGTAAAGAAATATAGGAGAACAACAGAATGGGAAAGACTGGGATCTCTTCAAGAAAGTTAGAAATACCAACGTTTCATGCAAAGATGGGTACAATAAAGGACAGAAATGATATGGACCTAACAGAAGCAGAAGACATTAAAAGAGGTGGCAAGAATACACAGAACTATACAAAAAAGATCTTCATGACCTAGATAACCATGATGATGTGACCACTAACCTAGAGCCAGACATCCTGGAGTGTGAAGTCAAGTGGGCCTTAGGAAGCATCACTACAAACGCAGCTAGTGGAGGTGATGGAATTCCAGCTGAGCTATTTCAAATCCTAAGAGATGATGCTTTGCAAGTGCTGCACTCAATATGCCAGCAAATTTGGAAAACTCAGCAGTGGCCACAGGACTGGAAAAGGTCAGTTTTCATTCCAATCCCAAAGAAAGGTAATGCCAAAGAATGTTCAAACTGCAACACAATTACACTCATCTCACATGCCAGCAAAGTAATGCTCAAAATTCTCCAAGCGAGGCTAACAGTATGTGAACTATGAACTTCCAGATGTTCAAGTTGGATTTAGAAAAGTCAGAGGAACCAGAGATAAAATTGGCAACATCCGCTGGATCATTGAAAAAGCAAGAGAGTTCCAGAAAAACATCTACCTCTGCTTTATTGACTATGCCAAAACTTTTGACTGTGTGGATCACAACAAACTGGAAAATTCTTCAAGAGATGGATGTACCAGACCACCTTACCTGCCTCCTGAGAAATTTGTATGCAGGTCAAGAAGCAACAGAACTAGACATGGAAAAATAGACTGGTTCCAAATTGGGAAAGGAGTACATCAAGACTGTATATTATCACCCTACTTATTTAACTTATTTGCAGAGTACATCATGCGAAATGCTGGGCTATATGAAGCACAAGCTAGAATCAAGATTGCCAGGAGAAATTTCGATAACCTCAGATATGCAGATGATACCACCTTTATGGAAGAAAGTGAAAAGGATCTAAAGAGTCTTTTGATGAACATGAAAGAGGAGAGTGAAAAAACTAGCCAAAACCAATAGAGTACTGTAAAGTAAAATAAAGTAAAATGGAAGCTCTAAAAACAAAAACAAAAACAAAACAAAACTGGCTTAAAACTCAACGTTCAAAAAATAAACATCATGGCATCTGGTCCCATCACTTCATGGCAAATAGATGGGGAAACAGTGGAAGAGGTGACAGACTTTACTTTCTTAGGCTCCAAAATCACCACAGACGGTAACTGCAGTAATGAAATTAAAAGATGCTTGCTCCTTGGAATAAAATCTATAACCAACCTAGACAGCATATTAGAAAGCAGAGACATTATTTTGTCAACAAAGGTCCACCTAGTCAAAGCTATGTTTTTTCCAGTAGTCATGTATGGATGTGAGAGCTGGACCATAAAGCAAGCTGAGCACCAAAGAATTGATGCTTTTGAACTGTGCTGTTGGAGAAGACGCTTGAGAGTCCCACGGACTGGGAGGAGATCCAACCAGTCAATCCTAAAGGAAATCATTGGAAGGACCGATGCTGAAGCTGAAGCTCCAGGACTTCGGCCACTTGATTCAAAGAACTGATTCATTGTAAAAGACCCTGATGCTGGGAAAGATTGAAGGCAGGAGGAGACGTGGACGACAGAGGATGAGATGGTAGGGTGGCATCACTAACTCGATGGACATGAGTTTGAGCAGACTCTGGGAGTTGGTGATGGACAGGGGAGCCGGGTGTGCTGCAGTCCATGGGCTTGCAGAGAGTCGGACACGACTGTGACTGAACTGAACTGAAGGCACATCCTGACCTTGGGTGGGTAGGTACATCCTGGGGAAACTGAGTGGGACCACAGTCCATGACACCCTAGGGTCCTCAATTTCAGACTGTCCTGTCCTGAGCCTTGTGCCTGCTGTCCTGGGCTGGGCTCTGGGCATCTTGGGGGCCCCCATGCAACACCCCATCCTAGTTTAAGAGCAAACAAGCCCTCCCCTCAAACCTGCCTGTTTCAGGGGTCCCTTCCTTCACCCTGCTTTTGGTTGTCAAGGGCTGCACGTGAGTCATAACTCTACGACCATGACAACCAAGCTCCTCTTGTAAGAATTCCTGAGGTGCATGTGTGGGGGAGGGGACCAGGGCCCGTGCCCCTCATTCCCCTCGCCCCGCCCATGGCAAGGCNCACCCTGCTTTTGGTTGTCAAGGGCTGCACGTGAGTCATAACTCTACGACCATGACAACCAAGCTCCTCTTGTAAGAATTCCTGAGGTGCATGTGTGGGGGAGGGGACCAGGGCCCGTGCCCCTCATTCCCCTCGCCCCGCCCATGGCAAGGCCTTCCCCTCCGTAACGAGGCTGGCGGATCCAGGCCCCTGAGGGACCCATGGAGAGCTCGGTGATCCCGTCTCTGGCACGTTGCCTTGGGGCCAGTGCCCCATAGGGAACTCGAGCTCATCCTGGAGAACTCACCTGTGCCCGAGGCCTGGCAGTAGAACCCAGCGGGGCAGGGCTCACAGGACCCCTGGGCCTCCCGGGGCTGGAAGGTTCCATTCTCACAAGCCCTCGGCTGGGGAGAACCTTCTGGACAGGAGAAGCCAGGCGGGCACCGGAAAGACGAAGGGGTGGCTGAGGTCTGGCCAGGGGGACAGTAGTAACCTGCTGAGCATGGCCCATCTGGGAAGCGTTTCCCAGCCCCTGAGGAGAGAGGGTGGAGAGCGGGGCTTGGCTTCAGGTGAGAAGGAGAAGAGCAGGGGGAGGCTGGTGGTTGAGGCGCCAGGCCTGGAGCCAGCCTTGCTCCCTGGCTGCTGCCTCTGCAGCTGTGCCAGAGGCACAGCTGAACTTCAGTCTGTGAGCAAGTAACCCTGCTGTGAGCATAAATGAGCCAAAGGTCCCATCTGGTCATGCAGTCAAGTTGAGAGTGCTGACTGGGGCCCAGGACACATGCCAGGCTTCGGTGGGCAGAGCCTGCGGCTGGTGGGCCCACACCTCGCACCTGGCCTTGTCCTCAGATGCTCTCATGGGGCTCATCGGGGGCTTGGGGACCATCTGGGGCAATACACTCTGCACTTCTGCTCCCAGCCTCACACATCACTCCACCTCCTGCCCACCTGTGTCTTCTGGCCGGTTTATGTATAAACGGACTAGACGCTATCACTGACAAGTCCTCCTCACACTTCCTCTCTCCAACATGGGTATAGCTGTGCTCACCCTCTCATTCTGGGGCTCAATCCTGGGGTGTCATCCTGAAGCCCTGCCCCTAGCTGCTCCTGAGCAAGGCTAGTGACCTTCAAAGCCCGTGCTTACCCCACGGCCCCTCCTAAGGACACTGCAGGAGTCCAGGTGTGCCTGGGCTGGGGTGCTCCTCTGTTTTGGTGTATCCTCCTCCCCTCTGTGAACTTCCAGGGGTCGGGGCCAGTGACTTTTGCCTTCCCCTCCCATCCCTGTGCCCAGGCCTCCAGCAGAGTCCCTTGTGGGGGCTGCAGGTCATAGTGATATGAGAGGGTGTCTGACCTCAGGCAGGCTGTGTCTCTGGGGGAAATTGAACCATTTAGGACCCTCAAAGTCCCTGGGAAATGGCGCTCATCACCTGTGTCCGAGCAGAACTGTCCAGCAGGGCAGGGCCTGCAGTCTTGAGTGCTGCGTGCGCCAGGCCTCTCCCTGAAGGTGCCCCTGGGACAAGGGTGCTGGGTGGGGCTCTGGGTGCCCAAAGGGCAGTAGTAGCCGGCTGGACAGTCCACTGGCCAAAGGGACATGGCTCCTGGAGCTTGGATCCCATAGGGACAGAACCTGTGGACATGAGTTGGTCAGGAACAAAGGAACAAGGACTTCTATAGCTCCAGACTTTCTAGGAAGGGGGCTTGCCCAGAGCTCCTGGGATGTGGAGGGTTTGGGCAGAGGCAGTTGCGAGTTCAGAGGAGATGGGCGCTGAGGCAAAAATGTCCTTCTCTCTCAGAGTCCTGTGGGAAGCCTGCAGCCCTCCATGCCCCTGCACTGGTGTTAGTGTCTATTATGCTGGGTTTCACAGGGTGACAGGGGCCCGGAGTGCCCATGGCCACCAGTCCCTGCCACATGTGGGGGCTCCTGGGGCGTGGGGGCAGGAGAAGTCAGGAGTCACCCAGATAGAGGAGGAGCCCAGCCCAGCCCAGCGCCTCACTTTCCAGCAGGGCAGGTCTTGCAGAGACTCTGTCCAGGCTCATCCTGATATTGCCCCGGGGGGCAGAGCTGGGGCTCCAGGCTGCCTGGGGGGCACGAGTGCCCAGTGGGGCAGAGAATGCCTGGAAAAGCCGGAGGAGATAGTTACTTCCTCTCGGGAGAGCCCCTATCTCCTTCCGGCCAGAGCCCAGAGCAGCCTTAGCTGACTCCGGTCAGTGAGGCGGAGGGGGGCATGTGATCTGTGGGGCCCGGGACCTTCACAGCTCAGTTCCCCAAGAGCCTGAAGGGGGTGGTCCACGGTGTGGAGGGGCCATGTGGGGCAGGAGTTGGGCCTGCAGTGGCCTGGCTGAGCAGGTGCAGGACAAGTGCTTCAGGCTGGGCTAGAGCCGGCATGCAGGGCGGTCTCGGGCTGCACTCACTCCTCACAAGAGGGGCTCCCCGGTCCTAGTCCTATGAGGTGTCCCTGAAACCGTAGCTTCTTGCGGGAATTGCCGTGTGGACTAAGCCCCTGGGAGACCCCTGTGCTCTCAAAATATGGAGCACTGGCAAGCAGTAGGAAGCCCACCCGGCCTCACAGAGTAGGTTTCCTGAGTACCCTTGACTGGTGAGGGCATGAGATGCCAGTTGCAGTGAAAAGCTCGTTTGGGAGCCAAACTGTGGGAAGGAGAAGTGGGGTGGGACTGGAAGCCTGTGCTCTGTGTCCACATTCTGGAGGTGAAACTATCTTTGTGCCAAAGCTTCCAGATGGGGACAGTTGTCGGGGGGATGCCTCCTGAGAACTGCAGCATCAGAGGAGCCTCATCCTTGGTCAGGAGCCCCATCCCATGCTGTTGCTCTCGGGTCGTGCCTTGCGCTTGGGCTGTCCTCCCCATGCTGGTGGGGAGGCTGCCTAAGAATGGAGGTCACCACCAAGGAGTATGCAGGCTGGGTCCTACCCGCTTCTTGAGCTTGGGTGCATGGGGAACCTGTCTGGTGCAGTGTCCCCAGGTGTCCACAGGTCACAGGGCTTCAGGTCACAAGGGCCACCTCCCTACTGCCAGGCTATGGGAGCCCGAGTGCAGGGGGAAAGCCCACCAGCCTCGTCTCCCCTCAAGGCCAGCCCACAGGGGACCCCACAGAACCCCCTTCCCAAGCTGTGAACAGCGGCCTCCCTTACCTGGAGGGAGAGCCCACAGGCCTTGTCTCCCCTCCAGGCTGGCCCTGGGCACCCCATGGCACCCCTTTCCCAAGCTTACCTGGACTGTGCCCAGAGACGGAGGACCCGGGGCAGAACCAACCTCCTTTGCACGGAGTGTCCGGGGAGCTCAGGCCAGCCCGGGAGCAGAGCCAACCGGCTGGGCATGGCTGGCAGTCCTTCCATGACGTGGCCCCAGGGATGGGCAGGAAAGAGCCTGCAGGTTCAATGCTGTGGCCGCCACCGGGGGGCCTCTGGGAGGGACACTAGCACTGGCCTGTCTCGGATCACAGGGCCGTGCCCTGCTCTGCCCACTCGGCCTCCCAGACCAGTGCCCGTTGTGCAGCACCTCTGTGTCTCATTGTCCACTTCCCTGCCGGCCCCATGCACTCTCACCGCACCTCTGTCATCCCCCTCCCTGTTCAGGCCTCCCTCAGAGCCCTGGACCTGTGGATCCACACAAGCCCCGGGTATGTGGATCCAGAGCCCCGAACGATGCTCTTTAAGTGCCACCTGGGGCATCTTCCGTGCCTTCCCCGAGGCCTCCCCAAGGCTGGTCTTCACTCCGCTCCCCTCCTGGGCCCAGAGCAGACCCCTCACTGCTGGTGCTCATCCACCAGTGACTCACCCGGGGGGCACGGAGTGGGCCTGGGGCTGCCCTGGGGGCAGAAGTGGCCCAGAGGACAGAGGTCTCCTGTGGTCCCATCGCTGGGATTTGGGACAGATGCTCCCTGAGTGCAGTAGAACCCTGCGCTGCAAGGTCCAGATGCAGCTGCCAGGCCAGGCAGGGGACAGTAAGAGCCTGTAAGGCAGAAGGAAAGAGAGGACCCCTGGATGCTGGGAGCAGAAAGATGGGGGCCCCCACACCCACCCAGCAGAGGTGGGGGGCTCTAATGCACACTGTGGGCCTTGGCCAGAGCATCCCCACATGGGACAGACCTGAGTCCCTCCCTTGCTGGCCATGGAGGAAGTGGCCTAATGTGGTTGGAATGGGTGCCTCCCTGTCCCAGTACCTGGCTCACAGGGGCTGCAGTCTGACCACTGGGCGCCCCCTCTCTGTGGCCTGTAGGTGCCCCGGGGGCAGGGGAACTGGAAAGCAAAGGCGGTGGAGGCAGGACAGTAGTGGCCAGCAGGACACTGGTTCCCCAGCACAGAGGAGGTGTTGGCCGGGCAGAAGAAGCTACAGGGACAAGGCAGGGGTCAGAGACCTGTGCGGCCTGCGACTCAGTGTAGGGAGGAGATGGCGCCTGGGCTTGCCTTCCTTTCATGCCTGCAGAGGGCATCCCTGCATGGGGACACAGCTCTCAGCAGTGCACGCGGCATGCGGGGGGAGTTGGGGCGGGGGTGTGTGGAGCTTAAGTGACTTAAATTACAGCCAGAGAGGCCCAGGTTTGAAATGAGGAATGACCTGGTGATACCAGGAGACAAATATGGGGAGAAGAAAAAGTGGAAGTTCTGCGATGTTGAAACCGGCCTGCCAGCTGCCCCGGGACTTGGGAGGGGGATGCCTGGGCACTTACCCCTCAGGACAAGGCTCACAATGGTCCTGGGCAGCCTGGCCATTGTGGGTGCCTGCTGGGCAGGGCCTGGGGGCTGCAGTGCCCAGGGGGCAGAAGTGTCCTGGAAGGGAAGCAGATCCGACAGTCAGGGCCAAGGCAGGCTCACTTCCCGGTGCTCAGGGCAGCTCCACCCTAAACCCAGTTCCTGGAGGGTCTGGGGGACCCTCAGCCCTGACTGGGGGCCACCTTGGAGCCTGCTCCTTCCCCGCCTTCCCTGGTCCCTCCTCAGGTCAGCCCTGGGGGTACCTGCAGGGCAAGGGCCACTGGTCTGGTCTCCCAGGGAGCCATTGGGGACGAGGGCCCCAGTGAGGCAGAAGAAGCCTGTGCTGCAGGGCCCAGAAGGGCTGGCGAGGCCAGGAGAGCCGCAGTAGTAGCCAGGTGGGCAAGGGGAGCAGGCAGCCTGCAAGAGATGTGCCTGTGAGGCTGTCAACAGCCTTGGATCTCAGAGGCTAGACCAAACAGGCCCTCTTCACACCTGGACTTTCCCCTCGGCCAAGGTCTCCTACCTCTGAGCTGAGCTTGCTGTGTGGGCTAAAGGTGCCAGGTGGGCAGGGCTGGGGCATGGCCGAGCCCCTAGGGCAGTAGTGTCCTGGAGGACAAGGGCCGGCCCTCTCTGGAACAAAGAGACAAGTCAGCAGGGTCACTGAGAAGGACAGGGTGAGACGTGGGTACTGGAGCAGCTGTGCCTGCAGCCCTGGTATAGGCTCCAGGCCCAGGGGGGTTGAGGGTGGTTCCGGGGTGGGCCCTCCGGGAGGCACACTGGGGAGGGCCCTCCTGTGTGGCCCTTGGCACCTGCCTGTCCACCACCACCCGTACTGCTGGTACCAAGGGGAAGAGGCCCAAGGATACTTGTAACGACTGGTGAGGTTGGCAAGGGGCCCCAGAGGGAGGCAGGCCTTCTTGGAAGGCTCAAGGGCAGGGGACGGTCAGTCTGGGACTGAAGAGGGGCCCCTGGAGCACCGCCTGCTTCACTCTCGCTGCAGAAGCCTTTGTAGGCCTCCCTGCACTGGCAAGTGCGGTGGTGTTCTCCCCTTTCTGAAGCCGCTCAGCCGTGTCTTCCCACCTCCCCTGGCCTCCTACGGACCAGACTCTGAGACGCCTGCCACTGAGGTGGCTGGGGGTGGGGGAGGGCAGCAGGCCCAGGTGGCTACCACTGAGCAGTCTGGGTTGTTGGAGCTGGCACCTGGACCTCTCCAGGGTGGTGTGGCCCTGGGCTCCTGGGGTAGTGCAGAGCGGCTGGAAGCTGGACCAGTGGGTTAGTGGGCGCCAACTGGGCTACTGACTGTGTGATCTGAGGCGAAGCAGACCCTTTCCCTTCTCCTGACGCCAGGGTTGGACTGGATCCCAGGCCTCTGTCCTTCGGGCCCTGGACACAGAGCACTGGGAACTCCATGAGACACGGTGAAGCTTTCTGTGTTTTCCCTGGATGTGTGTCCATAGAGTCTGTCACTTCCCAGAGGACATTTGATCCCCTAGAGACTCAAAAAACCAAATGACCTCATGGCTGCTCATGAGAACCACTTAGGAAGATGATAAAATTGACCGTGCCTGGCCTGGGCCCCACCCCAGATACTCTGGTTTGATGGCCTGTTTCTCCCCCACCCCACAGAAAGCACCAGGTGATTCACAGGCTACCCCTAAAGCAAGCTTCCTCAGGTCTGCCCTGGTGCTTGCCCCTGGCCTGGCCGGTGAGGGATATGGGGGTCCCTGGGAGTCCCAACAAAATGGACAGTGGGTGGAGGGGACGAACGCCAAGGCTCACTGTTACCTTAGGCTGTGCCAACCCTGAGCCAGAGCATGGGAACAAGGTCAGCAACCAGGTCCCGGGAGAGAACAGACACACGGGCCCGTCTGGGTGACTCGTGAGTGAAAGGAGGGCCTTGCATCTGTCTCTGGCCTCCGGAAATGGAGCGGGGCTCAGCGTCCAGCAGGGAGGGGCCAGTTACCTTCAGTGCCGGCCTCCGGGTTGGGCCGGGTGGATCCTCTGGAGCAGAAGAAGCCCTCCCAGCACTGCCCGCCGGCCTCCGTGGCATTGGCCCTGGGGCAAAACCAGCCGCCATCACAGGCTCGACATTCCTGTAGGCTGCTCAGCCCGGGCACAGGGCCATAGGTGCCTGCGGGGCAGGGCTGCCAGCTGAGTTCTGTTCCTTCAGGGCAGTAGAAACCTGTGAAGGGGCAGGGCTGGGACCAAGGCCCGAGGAGACGGGCAGGGAGGACGCCCAGGGGAGGCTGGGTTGGGGGCGAGCTCCTGCCGCCTTGTAATCAGAATAGACAGCCCTCCCTTCGTCTGGGGGAGCTGGGGGCGATGACAGGCCTGTCATGGCCGCCCCCCACTCCTCCCATTTGCTCTGGACCCTTTGCTCAGTCAGCTGGGCTGCTGGCAGAACACTGACCTCTCGGACAGAGCTGTGGCCTTAGCCCGGGAGCACAGTAGTGGCCGCTGCGACAGATGTGACACTTTGTGGGGTGGGTGCCAGAGGCATAGAAGCCAGGAGGACACGGAGCAGCTTCAGTCAATCCTACAGGGCAGAGGTGCCCTTGGGAGCATGACCTCCCAGAAAGCCCCTCCATGGGGGTGATGGGGACAGTTCCTCCGGTGCAGGACATGCTGGGAAAATGAGGGGCAAACAAAAGGGCTGTGTGTAAAACAGAGCTAGTGGGAATTGGCCGAATGGTGCAGGGAGCTCAGCTCAGTGCTCCAGGGTGACCTGGGTGGGTGGAGGAGGAGGTCCAAGAGAGAGGGGAGATATGTATATATCTATTTAGCTGATTTAGTATAAATATACCTGATTCACTTCATTGTACAGCAGAAACTACACAACACTGTAAAGCAACTATATTCCAATTTTAAAAAAAGGACCTTAGCAGAGGAGAGTTGCTGAGGAGCTTACACCTATGGGCAGCAGGTGGACCTCGAGTGTGGGCCTGGGTCCCTTCCCACTCCACTCACTCCTGGAACCTCCAGCCTCACTGGCCCCTCCCCCCAGCCTGGTCCCCAGGATGGGCAGCCTGGTTCTGCTGTGGGGGGGTGGCGGTGGATGATGGCAGAGATGAGACTTGCTGCCACAAGTCCACCCTGATGTCCTTCCAGTGACCTTGTGTGCAGAGCAGCTGGGTCCCAGCACACGGCACCCTCTGCTTGTCTACAAGTGGCCGCAGGCCCCATAGGGTGGTGGGAGAGGCTCCTCCCTATCGGTAGGAATTTCCTCCTCTTGTTATTGGACAAGAAACCCTGGACTAGAGCCAACAACCCACTCCTTGTCAGAGGATGTAAACTGTTTGCCCACCCTGGGTGGCAGGGGGATGGCCAGATCGGTGGGTGGCTGTGAGGGCAGAGTCGCTCTCCAGAGCAATCTTGACACCCTCCTGGGGTTCTGTTCCCTTCCTCAGACCAAGTACCAGGTGGGCATCGGGCTGGGACAGGAGAGCCTGCAGGAGTCAGAGAGAGAGAGAGGAGGAGGGAGAGGCCTGTGGGCAGTCAGACCAGGTAGACTTGCCGCCCGCCCCTTCTCAGCTTCCAGAGGGCAGGGACCAGCTTTGCTCTGGAGCCTCTGGGCCAGCTTCACCTGTCATCCTGCAAGCGGGGACCAAAGTGGGGAGCAGTCCTATGCTTGAAGGAGCATCCTTGGTGGGGAGTAACTGAGACACAGGGGTGAGGCGGGAAGGTCAGCTCCATTGTGAGGTTTCTGAGCTCAGGCTGGAGGAAGGGTCTTGGGGAGGGGGACGGTGAGGGCTGTTGAGCAGAGAGGGGCTTCTGGGGGAGACAGGTCTGTGCTCAGCCCTTGTGGTGCAGCTCTGCCCTTCATCTGGGGCCCCTGGGGCCTGAGTTGGAAGCAGGGTTGAGCACGAGGAGACCCTCCTCCCACCAGCAGAGGACTGGGAGGGAGTGGCCTTGCCCTTCCGTGGCTGGTGCGGCCCAGGTGTGGTAGGTACCCTGGAGGCAGTAGTGCCCAGCCGGACAGAGGAGGCCTCGTGCCCCATGGGTGGGGTCCTTGCTTGTGGTTCCTCCCGTGCACCAGTGCCCTGCAGCACAGTCTCCTAGAAAGAGGACATCTTATCGGCCGTGCTTGCCCCTTACAGCACGAGGCTTTCCCCACACCCAGCCAACCCCATGGTGGCTGCAGATGGTGGGAGTCCCTGGCCCTCCCCTGTCCAGTGTCGAGCTCCCGCATCAGAGCAGATGTGAGGCCTATCCCCCACAGGGACGGTTAGCAGCCAGGCCTGGATTTTCCTTGTGGATCATTTCCAGTCGTTTTATACAGGAGAATACCGAAACTCCCTAAGAAACTGACACCCTCCTTCTTCCACTCCCCCAAACCAGCTAACAGGGCAGCTGAGGGGTGAGGCAGACACTGGAGGCCCTCTGGAAGAATCCAGCCTGGTGCCCTGTGGGTGGGGCTGAGAATGGGGCTGGGGGATTCCCCCTCTGAGGCCGCGGGCAGGGACGGGGGAACCCCAGGATCGCCTGGAGAAGTCTCTAAACTAGACGCCTGGGCCCAGCCCCGAGATTTCCTGAGGTGGGCCGTGGGGGTCCGTCTTTCTGACCTGAGGGGTCTTAAGCAGGCAGTAGGAATAAAGATCTCCCTTTGGCCCAATGAGCCCATCCTGCTCTGACCCTGTGTTGGCCAGGGATCCAGGTCCATGGAGCTTCTCCAAAAGCATCTCCTCCTCAGCCCGGCCGCAACCCACCACTCCTCCCGCCACTGCCCATGGTCTCCTCTGCCCCTAGGACACACCTGATGGAGCCATGAGTCCCGCCAGTGCACAGAACTTCCCAGCAGGGCACAGCTGGCATTCAGTGATGCTTCTTAAACCCTTCCGAGGGCCATAAGTGCCCACTGGGCAGCTGTGCTGTGTGGCTACGAATGTTCCCGGGGGGCAGTAATAGCCTTCAGGACAAGGGTGCAGGCTGAAGTCCTGAACAGGCCCGGCACTGGAGTCGCAGTAATAACCTGGCCAGGAGCGATGAGCTCTCAGGACTCTCCCTGAGATGTTTAGTCCTGGCAGGATCTCCAGCACAAGGGCCCAGTGCCCAGAGAGCTGCCCTCCTTGACTCTCGCTCCTGGCCTCCTCCCCTCTGCCGGTACCCCAGGTCTTCACTGCCTCTCTCACCTGCTGGGCACTGCCCACTGGGGGCCTGGAGACCAGCCTCCTTGCAATAGAAGCCAAGTGGGCAGGCCTGGCATGCAGAGGACGTGGTCCGCTCTGGGAGGCTGGAGAAGGTGCCGGCAGGACATGGCGTGGGCCTGGGTGATGCCTCGGCTGAGGATACAGGGGGGCACTGGTCCACACATGGGAGGTGTGGACCGAGCCTCAGAGATGAGGCTCCCCTCTAGAACCACCTCTGCCAAACCTCCCTGAAGCCCCATCCCCCAGCCCCTCAGCATGATATGTGGGGAGAACCCCAGATATTTACGTGTGGCTGGGGTTCAGGAGCAGGGCTGACACACTGAGGCAAATGAGGCTTCTGGTGCCGCAAGGCAGCAGCTGTCGATCCTCAGCCATCCAAACCGAATAACCCAAACCACACCAGCACCCAGGTGTATTTTAACCGTGCCCCCACAGCACTTCTCAGCCTCAGGCCAGACAGCCTGGGCACCCATTTTCCCTCTGGCTTTTCCCGCTTGCCCCAGGGTCCTAATGCAAACCCAAGACTGTGGCATCAGCTGGCCTAGGGCAGGAGGGCAAGTAGGGCTAAGACACTCACGGCAGAAAGTTCCTGGGGGGCAGGGGGCCCCCGTCAGTCCATCCTCTGGGGCTGGGGATGCTGCTCCTCCTGCACAGAAGTAGCCAGCCTGGCAGGGTCCACTGGGCGTGGAGAGGCCTGGTGGAGAGCAGACTCACTGTGAGAAGTGGTTGGTCCTGCCGGGCATGGGGGGGCCTTCAGCAGTGTCCGGCCTCAGTGGACTAGGTGCCGCTGGGCTGAAGGTCTTAGCATGCCAGAGTCCAGAGGCCCAGCCTATGCTGAGCAGCCAGTCCCATCCTCCCCTCCTCCTGGCCCTGAGACTCCCATGTTGCCTGAGGCCTGAGGCCACCACCAGCAGGGGACTCTGGCTGGGGTCCTGCCCTCACTGCACTGTCCAATTCAAGGGGGACTGAGAACCAGACAGATAGAGTCCAGTTCATGTCTGGGTCCTCAGTGAGCGGGGCATCCAGCCTCTGTAGGTGCTCAGACACTGTGCCTCCTCCCCACACTCTTCCACGTGACCCACCTGAGCTCAGTGGATCACCTGAACGGCAACACAGCCCTGCCCCTAAGTGCACCAAAGCGCAGCACCCCGTGAGGCAGATGTAGACCGAATCTGCAGTTGTCCGAGGAAACCGGTGGTGGTGTGCGCGAGGCATAGTTAATGAGACTGGTCAAGCTCTCTCACCACACTGCCAAGCCTGGGTCACTGCACGATGGCTGGAGAGGGCTCAGTCCTTACCAGAGGTGGCACAGAAAGACCCTGGGGGGCAGGGTGTGGCCTCAGCGCTGCCCTCAGGGCAGAAGGAGCCGGCTGGGCACCTGCCCCCCGTGGCTGTGGCTGGGCACAGGCAGTTGGTGCTGGTGTAGTTGTCCAGGTCGAAGGGGCGGGCTGTCCATGCTGCCGACACACAGAACCAGCCTGAAGTGGGAGACAGCAGGGGGGCAGGCAGTGACCCGGAGGTCAAAGGCACCCCTATCCCTGAAACTGTGCCAGGGGGTGACCGGGTCACCCCAGGTCCGGGGACAGAAGTGGGAACCACAAGAGTCAGTGGGGACGTCTCCATGTGCTGCGGGAAACATACCTGCCTCGCAGGGCCCAGAGACCTGCGTCAGATTCTCCTGCCCACAGTAGTGGCCAGGAGGGCAGGGTAGGCAGCTGTCCAGGCTCTGGGTCAGTGGGTCTGGGTTATAGTAGCCCCGAGGGCAGGGGAACTGGGTGGCATACTTGGTGCCTGAAAAGCAAAGTCAGAAGGTTGGATCCAGCCTGGGAGTCCAGCCCTGCCCTGGGCTGGGGCAGGAGGCAGTGCCATCCTCCTGCAGGGCCCATCCCCACAGAGCCCTGGCCTCAGCCACAGGAGCCCCTCCTCACCCACCACCTCCACCAGACTCCCTGGCTGTGTGGCCCTGGCCCTGGGGTCCACAAAGCCACAGAATACACAGAATTCCTCCTCCAGGTGGTCAGCTGTGCTGAAGGGCATGGACCCCCCAAGTTTGTAACACAAAAATAATAAATATCTTTATTTTTCAGTCAACATGGATATATTATGGACATAGAGGACTAAGTCTTGGACGTAGAGGACTTCCGGGCTCCCAAGTTGCTGCAGCTTCCAGGGCAGTGAGAACCAACCTCCACCCCCTCTCCCCCAGCTGAGCGGGGCCCAGGCACTCACCCCCGGGGCAGTAGAAGCCAGCCGGGCAGGGGTGCCCACTGTAGGTCGTGAGGGTCTCAGGGCAGTAGTAGCCGGCAGGGCAGGGGAAGCAGGAGGCTTGGCCTGTTAGGTTGTTGTAGGAGCCAGCAGGGCAAGGCTGGGGGCGGCTGGTACCTTGAGGGCAGAAATGGCCTTGGGGACAGGGACCCCCCTGCTCCGAGTGGCCTGGGGAGAAGGAGGTTGGCTGAGGTCAGCAGGTCCAGTCACAGCAGAGCTGGACGACTGATGTGGTGCCGCCAGGATAAAATGTGGACCTCGGTTTGGGTCAGAGGCTCAGTGGTTTTATAAAGAGATAATGCCCATGGCTAGCATCTGCACAGCCCTGACAGACCAAAAAACAAGTCCTTTACACACGGGCTAAGCTATTAGAGCCCCCTAAAACTCTCCTGTGGGAGGGGAGTAGGGGTGATGCTGCAGTGTCACGGGGTGCTGGCCTGAGACGGTAACCCACTCTTCCAGACGCAAAGCCTTGTCCGCTCACACTCCCTGGAGCGCCCTTAGAGGCTCTGTGATTATTTTCTTAATATGCCTGCATCCCGCTGAGGGCAGGGGGTCTTGTACCCCACCTGCTACGAGGTGCTCTCCCATGGGATGGAGAGATGAGAGCCACACCACTGGCGAGCCAGCTCACCTCTGGGGGCCCACAGGGCATTTCTCATACCCACTGCCTGGTCTCTGGAAGCCTTCGGCCTTCCCTGCCTTCATCTCTGCAATTCTGCGACATTCCCAGCTTTAGGCCACTGGGGCTTTGATTCAGGAGGTGGGGTGGGTCTGTGGTGGGCTTGGGGCTGCAGGGTGACCAGAATCCCATGACTGCAGCGCAGGAGAGCAGTGAGCACGCTGTGAGACACTGCTGGACAGAGGCCGGCCCAGGAGTAGCGCTCAGGCCTACCCTGCTCACACATGGCCTCTGTCCTCAAACTGCCTGCATCCAGTCACATCCCATCATTAGACTGCCCATCTGCCTGTGGCCAGTGCGGGGACCACCCCTGTCCTGAGAGGCACTTACCTGTTGGGTTTGGGGAGGTGACTCCTGCCAGACAGAAGTAGCCGGGGGAGCAGGGTCCTGAGGGGGCAGCGAGGCCAGACGCACCGCAGAAATGGCCAGAGGGGCAGGACGAGCACTCGGAGACCGCAGAAAGAAGCATCCTGGAGAGACAGAGACCTGGGAGCCGGGGCTGGAGCCAGGCAGGGAGGGTCCTGGGCAGCAAGGAGCGGATGGGGGATGGGCTCTCAGGGGGCAGAGCTGCCTCTACATTTCCCTTCTTGTCATTCCCCTGGGATTCCTCGTGCGTTCAGGGTACCCAGGGCAGCATTCCGCAGATGCTGAAGGAAAGGCTGGCTTCTCTCTGTCTCTCAAGATAGCTGCCTGGGTGGAGGGGTCCTTTTCTGTCTTAATCCCCAAATCAGACTCAGGCTGCCTGAGTTTGGACCCCTGGGTCTGGAGCTACCCAGAATGGCCAGAAGCCCTCTAACCCTGGCTCCACTGCCTTCCCCTTGCTCTGGGGCATCCTTTCCTGGGGATGGGAGGTCCCTGAAGGTGGGGACACAGGCCTCTGCTCTCAGATGAGACACAGGTGAACAAGCCATGTTCTTGCATTTCTTTCTTGGCACGGCATGTTCTCAAGCTCCCAGCTGTGGACATCCTGGGTAGCTCTCTCCCCTCTTTCTACTGCTAGGCACAGGATGTTTGCCCCACAGGCCAGATGGGAGTCCTGCTCCCTACGGCCCATGTGTGACCCTCTGAGGCAGAGGCATGTCATTGGTGAGATGTCAGTGCAGGAAGGAGGACCAGGGAGAAGACAGTTCTGGACTCACCCCCATGGCTGAGGGCACTCACCGATCCGAGAAGGTGCCCTTAGGGCAGGGGAGGGGCACCCCTGTTCCCACTGGACAGAAGTAGCCTGGAGGGCAGGGGCCCCCTGCTGTGGCACAGGCACCTCCGACAGCTTCAGCTCCTGCCCAAAGCCGGGGATGGGTGAGATCACAGAGCAGCCTCCCCAGCCCAGAGCCAGTCGCTCAACCCGCCCCCACCAGGTATACACTCTGCAGCGGGCCATTTCCTGTCACAGCCCCTTGACTCCAAGGGTCCTGTCCAATCCTGATTTCTGTGGGGATGTCGGGTGGTACAGGGTCAGACGGGGTCCTGAGATGTGTCTCCTTCTAAATTATGGGCTGTCTGGGTGGCACCCAGCTTAGGAGCTAGAAGGTGGGGAGAAAATGTTGGGATGCCAGCAGCTGCCCCATTCAGGAGAAATGTGGGCACAGAAAAGAAGGGGGTGGGGGCTCTGGGTGGCGAAATGCAGGCCTCTGGGCATTCTGGAAATCCTTTTTCATCTGGGCCAGGTCTTTTGTTCCATTTGCACCTTTATGTCCCCTTTTGGTCTGCTCAAGCCTTTAGGGGATGTGTAGGGGCACCTGATTATATTGACGCCAAACTCTGAGGACCTAAGGCCCTTGTATTGTTTTGGGAAGAGAAAAGGAAATGATGTGTGACTTCCTCTTTGTGACTGCCCTCAAGGCTGGGGGTTTGTGGAAGCCTGAATGTGCACACATCTGCATGCAGGTGCGGGCCGCACGCCTACATGCTGCACTCTGACACAGGCTGAGGATGCTGGAAGAGGCCCAAGGGACATGTCTCTAAGCACTGCGGCCTCACAGCTGTGTGAACCCCAGCTCCACAGCACCAGGGGCACTGAGGAGACAAGGAGAGGGTGGGCCATCTTGGAACAAGAGCAGCCGAAGTCAGGGGCTGGTTTTACCAGCCTTGGGCCCCGACCTCACCCTGGAGGATGTGCCTGTGCGGCGGTGCCTCCTGGCGGGGACTCTCAGGCTGGTGTTTGTCTTACACGCATGGGCTCCGGGTCAGCCCTCACCACAGAGAACCTGCACTGGTGGCACCAACGTCCTGTCCCCTGAGGTTCCTCCAGCCAGAGGTCCTGTGACTCCTGACCTTGTGTGTCCCCTCCTTGCTCAGCTGAGGCTGACCTGGGAGGGAGCACAGCTCGGGGCGGGTGCAGTGCCCCCACCTCCAAGGACACAGCTGGATGGAGCTGCTGCTTGGTGCTCCCTGCAAGAGGCCAGAGCCCCTCTCCCGTCTGGCTGATGATGGGTCACCGAGCATATGTCCTGTGTTGTGGCCCCGTCTTAGCCTCAGTCAGGCTGAGTCCTTCCTCACTGCCTTCCTCTGCCCTGCTTCCTTGAATTTTCACCTCATCATTACACATTCGCATCAGAATTAACATGATTTCCCACAGGAAGGAGCTGTACACTGGGCTCTGCCCAAGGCCCAAGGCCCTTTCCTTCCCCACCTTTCACGGGGCCCCCCAGGCCCTGGGCCAGTGGGAAGAATAAGCTCCCTGGGAACTGCCGCCCCTCAGGGCCCCCCAGGAGCACCCATCTGCCCCCTTCTATTGCCTCACCTGCAGGATATTGCCAGCAGCCTTGAGGCTGGCTCTGGCCCTGGCCTGAACTAGACGTGTCTGGAGGGCAGGCCAGGGGTAGGCAGTGAGTGCGCTGGGGGCAGTAATGACCAGGCGGACAGGCCCTCTTTTGATGGCTCTCTTGGCCTGGAAAGCAGAGTGCTCTGGTCGCCCTGTGGTTCTGTCCACCCCATGCTATAGTGGTTTTCACAGCAACCCTGCTCTGCTCTCTGCACCAAGTACCTGAGCCATTGCTGTGTTGCCTGTCCACCCAGGGCATGGTTGCCAGTGAGCCTTCAGGGCAGACGTGGTCCTTCATGCCGAGGTTTCCCCAAGGCCCACCAAGAGGTCTTGGGGTCTGTGCCCCTCTTGGACAGTAGAATCCTGGAGGCAGAGAAAGTGCTCAGGCTGGTCTGCTTTGGGGGCTGCAGCTCAGCTCCTGGCATTTGTATCCCTGAGGGTCCTGTGTTCCAGTGTGGCTTCTGTTTGCACAAACCCAGCCACACAGGCATATTTCCCTGGATTCTGCCTGCCAGGACCAGGGTGGCTGGCTGGCCCCCCTCTGCTTGGTGCCTTCCCACCAGCAGTCAAAGGCTCCCTCACCTGATGCACATGGGCCCCTGGGGGCAGCCTGCCCCACTTCAGCACAGAAGAGCCCAGGTGGGCAGGGTAGGCACCAGCTCACATCCGGTGCCCCTCTCTCTGCGTTCCAGGTGCCCACAGGGCAGGGCCTCTGTCTGGGGTTCTCGGTGCCAGCTGGGCAAAAATGGCCGGGGGGGCAGAGGTCACCAAAGGGGAGTCCGTCCTGGAGGAAGATGGGCCTGTCAAGGCTTAAAGTCAAGGACAAAAGGGTTGTCTCTGCCGGATTCCCTCCTGGTCCCGCCTGACCCCTCTCTGAGGAAGCCTGCTCGGCTCCACCTGGCCACTCCTGTTCATGCACATATGCTGACCCTCACTCACACTTCCCCTGGGAACAACTCTGGGCAGTTAACTTTGCAGAAAAATAAAGCAAACTTTAGTATTAAATAGCCCAAACCATCCCAGCTCTCTGTTTGCTAAAAGTATTGATACACAGCTTCAGTTGTGTAAGGTATATCTGTTTCTATCTATCAATCATCTCTCAATCATTTATGTGTCAACATAGTATACTTACTTGTCGTTGTTAAGAGTTACCTAAAATCCCACTGGGTTGATATGCCATATCTCTGACAAGATATTTTCTTATTACTGAGCCTTGATAGTGTTTTGTAATTGTTTTGGTTTTGCTATTAAAATCTGTGGTTTGACCATCTTTCCATAAATCACTTTTTCCCCTTTCAGGCTTTTCCCCATATTTGAATTATTGGGTCGGAAAATGGAGCTGCCTGGGGGCTCTTGATCGGTACTGCATGCTGTTCTCTGGCAGCACCTTCCTAGAGCCTCTGGTAATCGTCTTGTTTTGGGGGATTAGTAGATGCAGACAGTGGGACTTCCCAAGTGGCCCTAGTGGTAAAGCTCCCACCTGCCAGTGCAGGAAATGCAGGAGACCCGAGTTCGCTCCCTGGGTCGGGAAGATGCCCTGGAGGAGGGAATGGCAACTCATGGAGAATCCCATGGACAGAGGAGCCTGGCGGGCTACAGTCCATGGAGTCACAAAGAGTCGGACACGACNAGTGGTAAAGCTCCCACCTGCCAGTGCAGGAAATGCAGGAGACCCGAGTTCGCTCCCTGGGTCGGGAAGATGCCCTGGAGGAGGGAATGGCAACTCATGGAGAATCCCATGGACAGAGGAGCCTGGCGGGCTACAGTCCATGGAGTCACAAAGAGTCGGACACGACTGAGCGACTGAGCATGCACTCACGCAGATGCCTGTGGTACACAAGGACTTTGCTTCCTGTCCTTATTACCGGTCCAACTGTGCTTTTTTCTGGTTGTGTTTGGTTCCTTTTTGGGTGGAAGCTGGAGATTGTCATCAGATCCTTTGGCCTTGTCTTTATTTGTTCACACTGGCTGGTCATGTGTAATGGTTCTGCACCCACCAACTCTGCTCTGCGGTGGTTTCATCCCACCTGCTGGGGGCACCCTGTCAGCCCACAAGGCAGTGAGCCCTCGAGGGCAGGCACTAGGTTTTGCCCTCTGTGTGTCCCCTGACCCTGGCCTAGTCCTGGGTGGTTAGGAGGCTTGCCTCTGGGCGGCCCTGTGGGGCCTGCACTCACCGGGGAAGAGGTATTGGAACCAGGCCCACAGTGATGTCCTGGACAGCACAGCCCCTGGGGCTCGACCAAGCCAGCTCTGCCACAGAAGGCCCCAGGGCGGCACGGCTGGCAGTCCTCCACACGGGCAGCCCCAGGGGTCTCTCGGAAGGTGCCCTGGGCAGGGAGAAGGCTGCTGAAGTCAAGGTTCTGAAGCCAGAGTGGGGCTCTAGGCCTGAACAGGTTGGTCACTCCACCAGGAAGGGAGCAGAGCCGGGTCTGGGACGGACGGGCAGGGGAGCAGGAGTGGCCTGATCAACAGGCTTATAAGAAAGGGTAGGATTTACTTCTCAGCAGATCAAGTGTTTGACTGCTAAGCACACAATCTGTAACTGGAACACAGAGCAGATTTTGATAGCAGGCAGGACAAACAGACAGAAGCCACCATGTCACCTAGGAGGGGTGTGGTTCTTGGGGAGGGGAGCCATGGTTTGGGGGAGGGGCATAAGAGAGGGGCTTTGGGAGGCTGGGGTTCCACCTGGGCCTCCCTCCTGTCCCTACTCCTCTCCCACCCCACAGGCCTGGCTGGCATTGTCCTTTGTGACTTTCTGGTCTAGAGCCATCATCAGAAACCAGCTGCAGGAAAGCGGGTGTCCCAGCCCCGTCAGAGCAGGGGTGGGAGCAGAAGGCCTGGTGTGGCCCTGCCTTGGTGGAGGGACGCTGATGGCTGCAGAGCTTTTCTACACAGAAGCAGAGAGGTCGGAGGTCAGAGGGAACGTCTCACCTGGGGACAGGGGATGGACAGCAAGCCGCGGGCTGGGCAATAGTGCCCAGGTGGACATGCCGCAGGGCTGGCCAGCTTTGTCTGGTTGCAGAGTTTTCCTCCTGGGCACTCCTGGCACCAGAGATGACCTGGACCCTGGAAAGAGGGGTGGGCAAGAAGACTGGTCTCTTTCCACACCTCGACATCAGGGTCAGGCCTGGGCAGAGCAGGAGCTCGGGAAACATGTCGAAACAGGTTGGGGATACTTCTGGCCTTGGCCCTAGGCTCCATGTGCCTCCCCTTCTGAGGAGAGTGGGCGTGGGGGCCCAACAGCAGGGTGGACGCCAGCAGAACTGAGGTGGTCCATAGGTTTCCCGAGTCTGGAGGAGGGGCCAGGATGGAGGCTCTGTTCTGCTAGCCTGTACCCCGTGTCCCTGACTCTAGGACTCCCCTACTCCAGGGCCTTGGAGCAAACACTTACCGAGAAGCTGCCTGCGCTGCATGGCCGAGGAGTGGCAGTGCCCAGCTCAGGGCAGTGGTGGCCAGCTGGGCACAGCACACAGGCCACAGCCAGCCTCGCCCCAGGACTCAGGCGGGTGGTTCCCCTAGAGTGGAAGCGGAGGGAAGGGTGTGGGACCCAGAGTCTTCCTGCGGGAGGAGCCAGGACACCCAGGCAGAGTCACCACTGCCCCCATGTCAACTGCAGGGCTCAAGGGTAGGCTCAGGCTCTGGGCCAGGCCACCGACGGGACCGGTGTGACCCCAAACAACCTACATGGTCGTGAGGTGCAAAATGTTTTACAACCTGCCTATGGCCAGTTGTGCTTCTTTTTAAAGGTGCCTGTTTTCATACTTTGATTCTGTTTTTCTGCTGGTTCTGTCTCTCTGTCATGTTTTATATGATTTGTAATGGCTTTTTACATAGTAAGGTAAAAAGTAGATTGATGGTTAGCCTATTGTTCATGTTGAAAATATCTCCTTTAGAGCAACTTTGAAGGATAGAAGTTTGAAACATTGTGTTCAAATCTTGCAGTTTTTTTCCTCAATTATTTCTGCTTTTCATGCTGTGCTTAGATTTTCCAAATTCTCTCAGATGTTATAAATGTCCATTTATATTTTGCTTTGTAATCTTATGATTTTGTTTTTTTTTTACCTTGAAATTATAGTTGTTCTGAAATTTATTTTTGGATAATGTTGTTTTTACCTTTTTACAAGACCATACATTGCTTATTTTTAAAATAAGAAAAATTCTAAGTTTTGCTTTTTGACTATAGGAATAAAAGGCACAACTTGGTAAAAGAGTCTGTTAGCAGAGAACCCCAGAGCTTGGGCCAAATCTCTGCTGAGACCCCAGCTGGAGTTAGATTCCAGGCTCTTGGCTTTTGGGCTGGGTCATTCTGAGGTAGCTTCACGGTTGCAGTGCCCACCAAAAGTGCGACAGGCACCTCCTCACTGACTCTAGCCCCAAGCGCCCTCCCTCCTTCCACCTCTGGGCCCATGGGTGTGCGGCTCTCACATCAGCCCATCACCCTAGGCCTTGCACCCTGGCCCTGCCCATTCTGTTTCTGTGTCTTGTCTCAAAAAGGCTGCCAGGTCCTGAGGGTCTCTATAAGACCCCCCGGTGCCTGGAGCAGCACTGGGCTCCAGTGTGTAACATGTAGTCACTTAGCTTCAGGAGCAGCCCCCCGCCTCCATCCTCCCATACCTTGGGCAGAGCACAGGCTTAGGGGCCCCTCTGGGGCAGAAGGCCCCTGGTGGGCAGGGCAGGCAGTCCTCCACCTGGCTGTTGCCTGACTGGGAGCTGTAGGTGCCCTCTGGGCAGGGGAGCTGGGCGCCCCACTTGGTACCTGTGTCAGGGAGAAGAGCAGGGGCTGAGAGGGGTCAGAGCCACATTGTCATCACAGCAGCTTCTCACCTTCTCCCAGCGGAGCGGGGGGAGTGGTCCTCAAGGGAGGCCCTGGGGAGGGGCAGGGAGCAGAGGAGCCCCTCCCACAGGACCACATCATCAGGAGATACCCCAGGAACCCTCAGTAAGGGTGCTTGCTGGCTGACCAGTCCCAGCCTTCCTCTCAGGAAAGTCTTCCTGAGATCTAACCCTGATCTGGGAGGGCTGAAGGCTGCTCATGGTCTCGCCTCAGCCCTCACCTCTGGCCCCTGACCCTACCAGGACAGACACTGCCCCGCTCACCTTCCGGGCAGTAGTGTCCAGCTTTGCATGTCCCCGAGGGCACCTGGGCTCCCCCGACACAGAACCAGCCCCCAGGACAGGGCGCACACTCCTCGCTCGCCGTCAGTCCAGTCCGGTTACTCCAGGTACCCGGGGGACACTGGAACTGGGTTGGCTGTTTGGTGCCCCAAGGACAATAATGGCCAGCTGGGCACAGAGTGGGGGGCCGGCCTGGACCCCCAGTTCCTGCAAACACAGTTGTGAACTAGGCCTGCAGGAGCCTCAGCCCCTCCAGCCACAGCCCTCTGGCAAGGGTCAGCAGTGGCCCAGAGGCTGCCTTTCTCCCCGCTGCATAGAGAGAGTGGGCTGGGACCTAAGAACATTCTTCATGGTCCCACCTGGGAGGTGGACCGTGCTCTTTGTCGGGAAAGCAGGGGCTGTGGGCTGGGGTCTGTTTCCCTGGGTTCCCTGCGTCTTCATCCAAGGGCAGGTCTGGCAGGTAGCGAGGCTGCCCCTCTGCCCTCACTCACCCCTAGGGCAGGCCAGTCCCGAGGGGCAGATCTCACACTGGGACAGGTCAGAGAGGTCGTTGCGGTTGCTGAAGGTTCCAGCTGGGCAGGCATGGGTGGGAGCGTGGGGACTCGAGGAGCCCACAGGGCACACGTACCTATGGCAACCAAGGTGTCGGAGCCTGGTACCCAGCAGGCAGAGCCCTCCCATCCTGGGGAGTCTCACACTGTGCCCACCAGCCTGCTGTGTGGCTTTGGCATGGTGACCTGGCCTCTCTGAGCTTCCTTTTCCTCAGCTGCTCCCGAGCATGCTCAGGTCCCAGGAGCCTCAGGGCTCCCGCAGGAGGTCTTGGAACCAGGGACTGGTGTGACCCTAAGCTCTGCTGGGGCCCTCCTGAGATACCAAGGGGGTGAATTCCTGGAGAAGCCCTCCCTGAACCCAAGGCACTGATTCTCCGACGGTAGAAGAGGAGGATTCTGAGCCTCCACCGAGGAGAAATCAAAGCCCCTTACCCTGGTGTGCACTCTGCGTCTGGCTGAGTCAGCCCAGCCCGCATACAGGCCCTGCCTGCAGGGCATGGAGTGCAGGCTGTGGCTTCGTCCTGGCCCGGGAGGGGGCCGAATGTGCCTGGCTGGCATGGGATGGGCTGTGTGGCTTCGCTGGGACAGAAGTGTCCTGCTGGGCACCGCAGACACTGGCTGAGGACTGTGGAGAGAGCAGCCTAGATCATGAGTTCTCTCTGAAGAGTCTGGGCTACTGTCTTCAAAGGAGAAGCAGTGACCATCTCCCAGGTCCTGGTGCCCCTGATACTCCCGTGGACCTGGGGGTGCAGGGAGCTGGTCCGCCTCCCAGTTTACCAGGAAGGGCTTCCCTGGAGACACAGCATGGGGGCTGGTTCCTGCCTGCCCATGCAGAGGGGAGTGGCTGGTGCTAACTGCTGGGCATCCTTGCTCCACTCAGCCTGTAGGGAACTCTGGCCTCCCATAGATGGCTGTGATAGGCAGGCTCCCAACTCCCCAAGCCTCCGTTTTCCTTTCTATAAACGGGTATCAGAACCACACCTCCACTCGGGCTGGCCGGGATGACCGAATATGACATTGTTCAAATGGACAGAGCTCTGCAGGGCACTGGACACATGGCAAGCCTTGGTGAGTGCTAGTGAAAGTGAAAGCGTTGGTCACTCAGTCGTGTCCTACTCTTTGTGATCCTGTGGACTGTAGCACTCCAGGCTCCTCTGTCCGTGGGATTCTCCAGGCAAGAATACTGGAGTGGGTTGCCATTCCCTTTTCCAGGAGACATTCCTCCTGACCCAGGGATTGAACCTGGGTATCCTGCATTACAGGCGGATTCTTTACTGCTGGGCCACCAGGGAAGCTGCTTGGTGAGCGCTAAGTAGGTCCTGAATTCCCAGCTGAGCACGGCATCCTGGGGTTCCCATAACTGGGGTACCAAGGGGCCTGCTGTACCCTGAGTGTGGCTTTCCTGTGGTCATCCCTCACCAGCGCCTGGACTGCCGGCCACACTCAGTACTGAAGTTAGCCTTCACAAGCCTTTGGAGAAGCACCTGACTAGCAAATCACCCTCCTCATTGTGCAAACAGTGGGCAGAATTCAGATCTGACCTGTTGAGTGGAAACTGGTGTTGGGATGAGGCGTCTCCCTCCTGGGCTTGAAGCTCCTGGCCAGGTATGGCTCAGCAGCACCGTGCAGACAGGGAAAATCTCCATCTGTGAGGGGACATCTCATGGGTGGGACCTGACAGGGTTTGGGCTTCATCCTGGAGGAGCCCCCAGGCCGAGGGATGGTGTGCGGAGGCCTGGGAGTAGGCCCTGTACACTAAGGACTGTGAGACTCTGCCAGGACTCCACATCTGGGAAGGGACGGAACCTCACCACTGTGCATACTTCCTCTGCCTCATCTCAGTGCATTCTCCACACAGCCCTGAGGGGATGGGCTTGTGACCACCTGGGCTCCCGGGGAGTGTGCAGACCCAGCACCCTCCTCACCCACCCTATGCCAGTCTTTCCCAAATGCGGTTAGGGTCTCCAGCCAGCTCTTACCTACCTGTAGGGCAGGGCTGGCAGCCAAGGCCTCTATCAGAGAAGGAGTCCAGGGGGCAGAAGATGCAGCCAGCCTCCTGCTGGGCAGGACGACAGCGAAACATGCGGTGAGAGCAGGTGGGTTGTGACCAACACCTGTATCTGAACGGTGCTGACAGTTGGCACCTCAGCTCATGTGCTTACTTTGCCAAGTGTTTCTGCAGACTCCCTGACCCAAATCCCTCTCTGATTCACCAGAGGACAGGCCTACTTGCTCCTTGCCCTCCTTGCTCTTGCCGCACACCGCGCTGGTTGGTGACACACAGCAAGTAGCTTAGCTACCCGGTGGCTGCAGTGGGTGTCTGGGCCCCAGCCACGTAGCTCCTGCCTTAATCGAAGGTCCCACGGAACTGCGGCTCTGAATGTCCCAACACCTCATGTGCATCTCCTCCCTGGGTCCCTGCCGCAGCCCTGCAAGCAAGCACACCTGCTTTCGGGTCACACTGGCTGGGCTAGTGCCTGGGGTCAGAAGTGTGGGCCGCTGTTGACTGCCTCCTCAAGAACAGTGTTGCCACCTTACCTTGCCATGTCTCAGGGAGATTCTGAGCAACTCTGCCTCTTCAGGGACTTCCTGAATGCCTCCCACCCCCACCCCGGAATGGCTTAGACAAGTGGCTGCCCTCTCTGGAGATCACCTGGCAGTTCTCGCTTTCTGGGAGTCCTGGGAGCCCACCACGGGTTCCGGTGGGGCACAGCCATGGAGTCGTCCTGTCCCCCAAGCAGCTGCAAATGCCAAAGGAAGTTCAGCAGCTGAGGAGAGACCCTGCAGGCCAGGGGACAGCTGGCTTTGATGGCAGCAGCAATGGCAAGGAGGCTTGGGGACACTCAGCTCAGCTGCAGCCTGGCCTACCTTCTGTGGGCAGAAGTGGAGAGAGAAGGTGGTCTGACAGCTAGCCTCACTCTCAGGTGAGGACTCACCAGGTCACAAGACAGAGAAGCAGAGCCCTGCCAGGCACTCACCCTCCACCTTGAATTCGATCGTGGTCCGTGGTCAGAAGACTGTGGCCTGGGCAGGCTTGGGGGGCCTACCACCAAGCTCCTGTGCTCACCAAGCAGCACTCAACCCCTGGGAGGCCTCACAATTGGGGCACCTTGGACAGGACCTGCCTGTCCCCCAGCCCCTGTCCCTGCAGCTCGCCCCCTCCCTCCTCTTTCCCAGGGCGTTTGTTTCTTACTAAAAGCCCACAGGGCACTGTTGGCAGCTCCTAGCTGCAGAGGGCCATCCTGGCGGGCAGGCGACGATGAGGCCCAGGAGGTGGCACGGGGCCCCACTGCGGGGAGAGAGGGCGGCTGTCCCTGTGAAGAGCGAAGGAGAGTGAGGCCTGGCTGTGTGACAGCCCCTCTGAGCAGGGCTGGCTCCTGTGATGAGGCTCCTCCAGCAAAAGCCTGTAAGGACTGACCAGTTGTCATAACTCTGCACTGAGAACAGGGCGCAGGGGCTGCTGCTGAAGATGGTGGCTCTTCTGGGCACAGCCGGCAAAAGACACAGGAGGAACATGCAGAAAGGCTATGTTTAGGGCAGCAAGCTGGCTGAAAATCCTCCTGAGACCCCAGAAACCTGACACTTGGGGAAGCTCTCGGCTTTGTTGTCCCCTTTACCTGCTAGAATTTCCAGGCTCTCAGAGCACCTGCAGTCAGTAGCACAGAATAGCTGAGCTGACATTTCAGCTGGTCGGCCTTCTCATTTTACACTGGGGTTAGCTGGTGTGGCCGGCCAGAACCAACCCCCACCCCAAAGCCCTGGTGGAAGGGCTGCTGCAGCGGGTGTGTCTGTGCCCCAGCTGGTCAGTGGATCTTTCTGCGCCCCTGTCTGTCAGCAGGTGTGAGGTACTGCCCCTCCCTGGGCTCCTTCCACCCTGCCCCCACAGGGTCTCTGCTGGGCTGAGGCAGAAGAAGGCCTGCTTCACCTTTGAAGCTGCTCAGCAGATCTTTACAGGAGGATCTGAGGCTCCAACTGTAGTGGGATGTGGCCCAGACCCTAGCATTTCTACCCACTGCCAGTGATCAACTTCTTCCCAGCTCTGTTCTACTGGGACACAATGCCTGCCTCAGAGAATTGTAGGCAATACATGAAAAAGGTGTTTATGTATACACACACATATATATATGAAATATATCACATGTATTGAATAAACAGGTATATAAAAATTTATGTCTATAATTGCTATATGGAATGTTATTTATAAAAGATTTATATTGTAAATAAATATATACAAGATACCACGGGCTTCTCTGGTGGTTCAGTCGGTAAAGAGACCACCTGCAATGCAGGAGACGCAGGTTCGATCCCTTGGTTGGGAACCTCCCTGGAGGGAGGAGGGCATGGAAAACCACTCCAGTATTCTTGCCTGGGAAATCCCATGGGCAGAGGAGCCTGGCAGGCTACAGTCCATGGGGTTGCACAGGGGTCGGACACAACTGAACAGGAGCACATACTACTACTACTAGTAATTTATTACCTGTCAGCTTTGTGTTCCTAAAAGGCATAACTGCTAATTGAATACAGAATATTAAATACTTTTCCTTTGATAAAGCCAATTGCAAGTACTTGTTTCACATGAGGCCCAGAGAAGCAGACAATTCACAGAGAAAAGCTGATACCAGTTAGGACATATGTGGCCCCTCAGGGCTGCATGTGATTCTGGAGCCTGAAAGGAGATGCAGAGTAGAAGGATGAGAGGACCAGAGACAGTGGCCCCTGAGAACCTGAGTTAGGGAGAGAGTGAAGGTCTGCAGACAAGGGCGAAGAGAGTGCAGACAGAGGAGCCCAGAGGGCAGAGGCCAGTGGTATGTGCCCCTCCTACTCTTCCCTCAGGCACTGACCAACAGAGATGAGGCCATGGGTTGGGCTCCTGCCTGGACCTGACACTTAATGGCACACCCTTGACCAGGAGCCATCTGAAAAGTGGCCTTTAGTGATATAAATGCTCAGAGCTGATGAGAGGTCTAATAGAGAATGCACATAGTGGGCTTCTGTCCCAGCACACAGCATGCACCCAGTCATCACTGACCTTGACTTACCTGCAGTGAGGGTGGCTAGCAGAGGGGCCAGGGCCATCCAGAGCCCGTACGGCAGCATGCTGGAACGGTGACAAGAGAGGCTGATGCAGAGATGTGCGGGAGCCTCAGTCTGTCTACCCTGAAGCACGTGACCCAGGCTGAAACCCGACCCTCCGCAGCCTTGGGCCAGACTCAACACACTCACCAAGGTCCCCTGGGAATGGTGGCCTCCCTAAGAGCATCGGGGAGGACAGGTGGGTTGTGCTTCTTGTCCCGCTCTCCTGCCCTCTCCTTCCAGGCTGCAGCCAGGAGAAGTCAGGCTTCCAGGCTCCAGTGTCCTAGTGAGACTTACCGGCTGTGGGATCCTGGAAACAATTTATTCTGTATCTGTCAGTTTCCTCATCTGTAAAACTGATGTGACAAGAGTACCTGCCCCCAGGATTGTGAGGGGGTGGAGCTGAAGGAGTCTTGGGCTATCCTCAGAGCAGGGTCTGCACACACATGCTCAGCATCAGTACTGATTCATCTTTAATTCACTGAGCCTGTGTTGAGCATTCAGCATTTGTCTGGCAGCATACAAGGGGCAGAGAATGGAAAGTCTTGACCATGTTCCCAGGGCTTAACCAAAAAGATCATAGAAAAAGCAAGGGAATTTCAGAAAAACAGTTACTTCTGCTTCATTGACTATGCTAAAGCCTTTGATTGTGTGGATCACAACAAACTGAGGAAGATTTTCAAGAGATGGGAATACCAGACCACTTTACTTGCCTCCTGTATGCAGAGAAACCTGTATGTAGGTCAAGAAGCAACAGAACTAGACATGGAACAACAGACTGGCTCCAAATTGGGAAAGGAGTACGTCACCCTGTTTATTTTACATATATGCAGAGTAAATCATGCAAAATGCCAGGCTGAATGAATCCCAAGGTGGAATCAAGATTGCTGGGAGAAATGTCAATAACCTCAGATATGCAGATGACACCACCCTCATGGCAGAAAGTGAAGAACTAAAAAGTTTCTTGATGAAGGTGAAAGAGGAAAGATAAGAAGCTGGCTTAAAACCCAACATTTAGAAAACTAAGATCATGGTATCCGGTCCCATCACATCATGGCAAATAGATGGGAAAACAAAGGAAACAGTGAGAGATTTGATTTTCTTGGGCTCCAAAATCACCACAGATGGTGACTGCAGCCATGAAATTAAAGGATGCTTGCTCCTTGGAAGAAAAGCTATGACCAACCTAGACAGCATATTAAAAAGCAGAGACATCATTTTGCCAACAAAGGCCCATCTAGTCAAGGCTATGGTTTTTCCAGTGGTCATGTATAAATGTGAGAGTTGGACTATAAGGAAAGCTGAGTGCAGAAGAATTGATGTGATTAAGGAATAAGTATTGCCCAAGTGTCTTTATCAATTTATCAGTTGTTTAACTTTGATTTTTAAGTCTTTTGCCATTTGTAGATTCTTTTGTACTGTGATGCTATTACAGAAAGGGCTTCACTATCAAGGAGATTCACAGGAAGTCTATGAAAGAAGTTACAACAGTTCCATATCAAAACAGTGGCTTATGTGAGCCAAGATGGTGGAGTAGCTGAGTCTTCGACTTCCTTTAGAACTTGAGTCTCAGCATATGCTTTTTGTAACATATTAGCAAGCTAAGTGATGCACCCACAAGTAGATGGTGGCCCAACTCAATGTAAAGAATCTTTTCCAGATACTCTACAGCTTGAAAGTTAAAACTGAATTGAGATAAGTTGTGATGAAAGGTTTGTGAAAAATGGACCCCTAAAGGGGTTTTGTACATGATCAGTCAGGGTTGACCAGTTCAGTTCAGTTCAATCGCTCAGTCATGCCTGACTCTTTGTGACCCCGTGGACTACTGCATGCCATGCTTGCCTGTCCATCACCAGCTTCTGGAGCTTTCTCAAACTCATGTCCATCAAGTCGGTGATGCCACCCAACCTTCTCATCCTCTGTCGTCCTCTTCTCCTCCTGCCTTCAATCTTTCCCAGCTTCAGCATCTTCAAAGGTTTGTGAAAAATGGACCCCCAAAAGGGTTTTGTACATGATCAGTCAGGATTGACTAAGCCTAAAATAAATTTCAACTCGATTACAACTAGTTATATTAATCATTCTTTAAATGTGTTGTTTTCAAACTGTGTTTTGTGTCTCCCTGCTGTACTATGTCATTTTCTGCATTACTTATATCCTGTTTAATTTATAAAATTGCTGTCTCTTGCAGTAACTAATGTGCAATTAGCCCTCCAGCAAATCTCCTAAGGCTAAATGTTTTGAGAAAATCATATTTGTTGCATAAAATAATTGCAGTAATGTGATTGTTAAGTATGTGAAGTAGCAACAAGGGAAAATGTCTCCTGGATTGAAGTTAGAGTCCAGAGAACTTTAATTATTGATGGGGTCTGGTCCAAAATTTAACACCCAGAGTGGCATATCAAGAATCTTTGACTGAATTGGAATGAGCCTCTCAGCACCATAGGACAAATATTGATCATGTAATGTCTCCCAGATAATGGCCATTCATGACCAAAAAAGGAATGCCTGAGATATGGAATCAGTGATTACAGCCCTTCAATGGGAGCCTTTGATCTCTGAGGAAGGGGAATACCTGCCACTTGGCAGTCTTCAGACTGCAGCCACTCCAGTCACTCCCTATGGTGAACCCCGAGGAAATTCAGAATGCAGGATTATAAGCCCCAAATGGCTGAGGTTCATGCCAAGCAAATAATTTTTAGTGAGCCCTGACACTTGCATCTTCCCATACATAGAAAAGTGCTAAATTTCTTAACTTGAGATCTTGTCTCCTAGATTTGAAGTTTAGTATTTCTAAGTCTACAGGTGTAAAATAGACCCTTTTCAAAAGAGGAACAAAAAGAAGACAAATCTCAACGTTTGAAACACTGGCAAAGACGGTGGATACTCCCAGAAAGATCCATCTGACTAAGCAAAAAGATCTTCACTCACTTTTTCCCGCAAGCTTGTGGAATGGAGTTTTGTTGCAGGAAGAACGCCAAATCTGATTCCATGTTGGAAACTGTTTCTTTGACTTGCTTTTATTATTGCAATCATACTCAGTGGCTTGCCTGGGGGACCCTGCCCCTCTGCTTGACTGTAAACTAAAGTGCTTCTGTTCAGCTCCCGGAGAGATAGTTTGTCCTGCCCACCTGTGAATAGAAGAGGGTAACACACCCTTTCCGAAGGCTGGGCATTCCCTTGGAGATGTTTTGCGAGAAACTGAAAATCCTTTCACGTTACTTCCCCACTGAGTCTCCCTCTCTATTCTGCCTTTTGACTTTAGTTCCTCATTGGTTCTTTCTCTCTGATCCATAAAAGAACCTGACACTCAGACCCCAATAAGATGGTTATTCTGAGGCACTAGCCTGCCATCTTCTCCATCTGCTGACACCCCTATTAAAGTCTTCTTTGCCTCAACACCTCATCTCTCAGATTCACTGGCCTGTCGGGTGGCAAGCAGAGCGAGCTTGGACTCAGTAACATTTCTATTGATTGATGGCTCATTCCTTTCTACTGATGAGCAGTATCCCACTGCATGTGTATGGAAGGAAAAACAACATTTCCTCTACTCTTCCAGGTTCTTGTTGTGTTCCATGAGAGGGTTGGAAAAGAATTTCCAGACATGAGGCAGAATGAGAGGAGAATACAGTTTACTAGAGTGGGAGATGCTGTTAGAACTGCGGGCCAGCTCAAGGGAGAACCGGCGTTGAACAGGGGTCCTTAGTCTACTTTTATACCCAGGGTACAAGGAGCAGGAAAGGGGTCTTGTGTGTCATTTGCTGACTGGATGAAGCACATATACTGGGCGGGGGAAGAGTAAGGCAAATACTGTCTCCCTGTGTGGGGTAGGAGGGCAGACAGGTAATACTGCTCAGAAGGATCTGAAATCTGTTAATAGTTACAATATGGGGGAGGGAAGGATGATAAAGGTCTGGTTTTTCCATTCCTGCCTTCCAAGACCCTCCTTGGTTTTATCTGCTCTTTCATTCTTGGGTCACCACATTCCTCCCTCTATTTTTAGGGTCGATTCCTAGGTCCCCTTTGGTACCCTGCTCAGGCCTTTGGGAACCCAGTCTCAAGGGATGATGACCTCTCTGGCTTCTTCAGGCTGTACAGGGGCATCATGGGGCTCTGGGTTCTGTTTGCCTGCTCTTTGTCAGAGTGATTTATGGAGGGATAAGAGTCCATGGAATGATAAGGCGGCTTGTTTCAGCATTGTCTGGGTGTTGGCCAGGGAATATTCTTGTCGTACTACCCCTGGGAGATTTGTTATATTCTAGAAGTAACAGACTTCACAAGCAAGTTAAAGATACATGGCCCAAAGATTACTAGAAGTAGAAAAGCTGCTGAGGAGCTAGCCAGGAGAACCAGGCCTAGACATTGGTTCATGACGTTAGTGTTTCTCTAGGTATGAGAAGATGCAAGAATTTGGGCTCATAAAATCTTTACCTCAAAGCATCTGACTACCTGAAGGCCTGTTCTGGGTTTTTCCCAGAGCACAGAGCGCCTTATTTCTGACCTTCACCCTGAACTCCTTTCAAGGGGTGTTGAAGGTCAGCAGGGTGTAGTGGTCATGATTTAATCTTGTAGAGGCAGCTGGCAAGTGCCAACTTTTAGTCTGCAGGGTCTCTTCATAGCCACATATTTGACCATGCTTTGGGGCATTTCATGACCATTGTGTCCAGTAGTACTGGGAAGGCTCATTCCAAGGTCTAACGAAAATTCCATTGACAGGTCACTCTATGTGCTATTACTAGACCAGGCCTTGCAAGCAGCAAAATTCTCTGGACCATACCGGTCTTACTAGTCTCTTGGTCCAGGAAAATATTCCCTCTTGTTGCGTCTTCCCATGTCTAGAGTTAGTTTATTACAATCATTGATCTTATATGGAATTGCATTTCAGCATTTTATCACAGGCTCAGTCACACATTTGGTAATGTAAGAAACAATCTTCTGAAACAAGTGACTTAGAAAATAATACAGCTAGTGGTTATTAGTAAGGTCACAAGCAAGAATTAGTAAGGTTACAAGTAAGTCAAGAACTTTCATTAGGTATAGCGGAGTATACCCCGGTCATCTGATTTAAATGATTATAGCCAGGTGTTAATCTCCTGGTTGTACATCATGGAGCATCTGAAGTTTATCCAAAGATTGGTTACTAAGATAAGCTTTAGAAACAACCTTAGAGTGTCCTTTTTAATAATTTAATTAAATCTTTTTAATTAAGGATTTTTTAAACAGTTTAATTAAAAAATCTTTAATAGTTTAATTTTTAATTAAACTATTAAAAGAACTTTAATAGTTCCTTTTTAACAACAAGGAACTATTTCAGAAGTGAGTCGTCATAAACACAGACCTTAATTAGCAAAACTAGAATTTAATATTAAGTGAAATATAATTTTTTGTCATAGTGAGGGCATTAACACTGTAGCCAGGGAAGGCTTTAACCCATCTAATAAAAACGAGGTTTGTCAGGGAGCCAGGAAAAGCCAAGCGGCTGTCTTGGATTTACCATAGCCCTGACTCTGTGATTTACAGCTATTGTTCTCCCATTTCTGATTCCCTGATTTAGGAGCAGACTATTGCCATGTTTTAAGGCCATAAGGATAGCAAAAGTCTAACCGCGAGGGGTAATATTTGTAGAAGCACAATGAGCTTTGTCTACATGTACTATAATCATAAATATAGTGCATTTAAATTACCAAAGTAACAAAAGATTTTAAAAACAAATATAAATCACTGAAAGGCAAAGAAATTCTTAATCTGCTATCAAAAGTTGCATTGTAAGAAAACTTTGTTCTCTTAACTTAGAGAATAGACTAGATTCTAGTCTGGTACCAGCTTCAGTTCAGTTCTGTTCAGTTGCTCAGTCATGTCCGACTCTTTGCGACCCCATGAATCACAGCATGCCAGGCCTCCCTGTCCATCACCAACTCCAGGAGTTCACTCAGACTCACATCCATTGAGTCCGTGATGCCATCCAGCCATCTCATCCTCGGTTGTCCCCTTCTCCTCCTGCCCCTAATCCCTCCCAGCATCAGAGTCTTTTCCAATGAGTTAACTCTTCACATGAGGTGGCCAAAGTACTGGAGTTTCAGCTTCAGCATCATTCNCTGTCCATCACCAACTCCCAGAGTTCACTGAGACTCACATCCATCGAGTAGGTGATGCCATTCAGTCATCTCATCCTCTGTTGTCCCCTTCTCCTCCTGCCCCCAATCCCTCCCAGCATCAGAGTCTTTTCCAATGAGTCAACTCTTCACATGAGGTGGCCAAAGTACTGGAGTTTCAGCTTCAGCATCATTCCTTCCAAAGAAATCCCAGAGCTGATCTCCTTCAGAATGGACTGGTTGGATCTCCTTGCAGTCCAAGGGACTCTCAAGAGTCTTCTCCAACACCACAGTTCAAAAGCATCAATTCTTCGGCGCTCAGCTTTCTTCACAGTCCAACTCTCACATCCATACATGACCACTGGAAAAACCATAGCCTTGACTAGATGGAGCCTTAGTTGGCAAAGTAATGTCTCTGCTTTTCAATATGCTATCTAGGTTGGTCATAAATTTCCTTCCAAAGAGTAAGCATCTTTTAATTTAATGGCTGCAATCACCATCTGCAGTGATTTTGGAGCCCAAAAAATAAAGTCTGAAGATGCCAAAACCATTCGCTGTCTTTGTTTTTGTCAGCTGTTTTGTCCTTATACTTTAACGTGTCTTCAATCTTCTGAGAATACAGAACACCTTAAACAACCAATGAAGACATAACTTGGCGATGTTGGAGACGGAAGAAGAAACGATTTAAATATCCTGTCACACTATCTTATTGAGAAGATCTCGTATAGTCTCTTCATGGTAAATGACATGACTTAGACTAAACCCAAACAGATTTTCTATTTTAGTGTTTCATACTTTTCCAGGTTTGGGGAAATGAATATGTTTTGTTTTAATGGATGCTGTTGATCTTCAGGTTTCTAAATCTGTGAGATACATGAGGGACATTACTATGCTATATCCTTAATTATGGTCATAATTTGAAAGCAAGATTTGCCAAATACAAGCTTTGTTGTTTAGTCACCCAGTCATATCTGACTCTTTGTGATCACATGGACTGTAGCAAGCCAGACCTCCCTGTCCTTCACTGTCTCCTGCAGTTTGCTCAAAACTCATGTCCCTTGAGTCAGTGATGCCACCCGACCATTTGTCACCCCCTTCTCCACCTACCCTCAATCTTTTCCAGCATCAAGGTCTTTTCCACTGAGTCAGCTCTTTCCATCAGTTGACCAAAGTACTGGAGCTTCAGCTTTAGCACAGGTCCTTCCAATAAATACTCAGGGTTGATTTCCTTTAGGATTGACTAGTTTGATTTCCCGGGGAAGGCAATGGCACCCCACCCCAGTACTCTTGCCTGGAAAATCCAATGGACGGAGGAGCCTGGTGGGCTGCAGTCCATGGGATCGCTAACAGTCGGACAGACTGAGCGACTTCACTTTCACTTTTCTCTTTCATGCATTGGAGAAGGAAATGGCAACCCACTCCAGTATTCTTGCCTGGAGAATCCCAAGGATGGGGGAGCCTGGTGGGGTGCCGTCTATGGGGTCACACAAAGTCGGACACGACTGAAGTGACTTAGCAGCAGCCGTTTGATTTCCTTGTTGTCCAAGAGACTCTGAAGAGTCTTCTCCAGCATCACAGTTTGAAAGCATCAACTCTTCAGCACTCAGCCTTCTCTACAGTCCAACTCTCACATCCACACATGACTACTAGAAAAACCGTAGCTTTGACTATATGGACCTTTGTTGGCAAAGTGATGTCTCTGCTGCTGGATAATCAAGATATTCCAGGAGGACTGCTTCCCTGTACATGCTGAGTTGGAACTTCTATCCTCTTATTATTATTTTTAATGCCAAAGCCATTGCAGTAGCCACTTCAGAAAATGCCCTTAATAGTGATCTTCACAATGTTTGGGTGGCCTTAGGTCCTCTGAACTCCTGGACCCTGATGGGCTCTGTAGGTTACTATCTGGCACCATGGCAGTTGTCACTCAAATGTCAAGGGCCTTTAAACAGCCCAAGAAAACAAACTAGAAGAGAAAGAAGTTCCAAGGTTCATATACTTTTAAAGGGGCCCTTTAAAACAGTGTTTCTGGCTTTTCTACCAAAGTACCCAAAGGCAGAGAAGAGTGTACATATACATATATATAAACTGATTTCTGTGTCTAGGACTTCTCATACTATGTCAAACAGAAGCAGTGATAGGAGGCTTGGTTCCTGAATTTATCAGGGAAGCTTTCAGCTTTCACCATTGAGCATTATGTTGGTTGTACATCTGTTATGAAAGTGACAGTCACTCAGTCATGTCCGACTCTTTGCAATCCCATTGACTATACAGTCCATTAAATTCTCCAGGCCAGAATACTGGAGTGAGTAGCCTTTCCCTTCTCCAGGGGATCCTCCCAACCCAGGGATGAAACCTAGGTCTCCCACATTGCAGGTGGATTCTTTACCAGCTAAGCCACAAGGGAAGCCCAAGAATACTGGAGAGGGTAGCCTATCCCTTCTCCAGTGGATCTTCCCAACCCAGGAATTGAACCGGGGTCTCCTGCATTGCAGGCAGATTCTTTACCAACTGAGCTATCAGGGAAGCCCCCAGAAGCCTCGTCTGTTATAAATGGACCTTATTATGTTGTAATATAAGCCCTCTATACACATGTTGACTGCAGCCATGAAATTAAAAGATGCTTACTCCTTGGAAGGAAAGTTATGACCAACCTAGACAGCATATTAAAAAGCAGAGACATTACTTTGCCAACAAAGGTCCATGTAGTCAAAGCTATGGCTTTTTCAGTATTCATGTATGGATGTGAGAGTTGACTATAAAGAAACCTGAGCACCAAAGAATTGATGCTTTTGAACTGTGGTGTTGGAGAAGACTCTTGAGAGTCCCTTGGACTGCAAGGAGATCCAACCAGTCCATTCTGAAGGAGATCAGCCCTGGGTGTTCATTGGAAGGACTGATGTCGAAGCTGAAACTCCAATACTTTGGCTACCTGATGCGAAGAGCTGACTCATTTGAAAAGACCCTGATGCTGGAAAAGATTCAGGGTAGAAGGAGAAGGGGACGACAGATGAGATGGTTGGATGGCATCACTGACTCAATGGACATGAGTTTGAGTGAACTCCGGGAGTTGGTGATGGACAGGAGGCCTGGTGTGCTGCAGTCCATGGGGTCACAAAGCATTGGATACAACTGAATGACAGAACTGAACAGAACTGAACTGATACCCATATTGATGAGGGTTTTTGTCATACAGGGATGTTAAATTTTGTCAAATGCTTTTTTTGCATCTATTGAGACGATCATGCAGTGTCTGTCTTCCCTTTTGCTAATGTGGTGTACCACAATGATTCATTTGCATACATTGAATGATTCTTGCAGCCCTGGAATAACTACGACTTGATCATGGTGTATGAATCTACATTGTATTGTTGTATTCAGCCTGCAAATATTTTGTTGAAGATTTTTTGCATCAGTTCAGTTCAGTTCAGTTCAGTCGCTCAGTGTGTCTGATTCTTTGCAACTCCATGAATTGCAGCACGCCAGGCCTCCCTGTCCATCACCATCTCCTAGAGTTCACTCAGACTCATGTCCATCGAGTCCNGGCAGGTGTGAAGCGTCCCCCAGACCCTAGTCACAGTGCAGCGTGTGAGGGAAGAGCCCAGTGGGGAGAGCAGGACCGAGAAGGGGACCCCTGTCAGTCAGCCCGGCTGCTCAGTCGTGTCCGGCTCTTTGCGACCCCATGGACTGCAGCACGCCAGGCCTCCCTGTCCATCACCAACCCCCAGAGCTTGCTCAAACTCAAGTCCATTGAATCGGTGATGCCATCCAGCCACCTCATCCTCGTCCCCTTCTCCTCCTGCCCCCAATCCCTCCCAGCATCAGAGTCTTTTCCAATGAGTCAGCTCTTCACATGAGGTGGCCAAAGTACTGGAGTTTCAGCTTCAGCGTCATTCCTTCCAATGAACACCCAGGACTGATCTCCTTTAGATTGGAGTGGTTGGATCTCTTTGTAGTCCAAGGGATTCTCAAGAGTCTTTTCCAACACCACAGTTCAAAAGCATTGATTCTTCACTCAGCTTTCTTTATGGTCCAACTCTCACATCCATACATGACTACTGGAAAAACCATAGCTTTGACTAGACGGACCTTTGTCCGCAAAGTAATATCTCTGCTTTCTAATGTGCTGTCTACGTTGGTCATAGCTTTTCTTCCAAGGAACAGGTGTCTTTTAATTTCATGGCTGCAGTCACCACCTGGAGTGATTTTGGAGCCCAAGAAAATAGTCAGTCACTGTTTCCGCTATTTCCACATCTATTTTTCCATGAATGCCATGATCTTCATTTTTCGAATGAAGAGTTTTAAGCCAGCTTTTTCACTCTCCTCTTTCACTTTCATCAACAGTCTCTTTAGTTCCTCTTCATTTTCTGCCGTAAGAGTGGTGTCATCTGCATGTCTGAGGTTATTGCTATTTTTCCTGGCAGTCTTGATTCCAGCTTGTGCTTCATCCATCCAGGCATTTCCCATGATGTGCTTGGCATAGACGTTAAATAAGCAGGGTGACAATATACAATCTTGATGTTCTCATTTTCCAAATTTGAACCAGTCTGTTGTTCCTTATCTGGTTTTAACTGTTACTTCTTGACCTGCATACAGGTTTCTCAGGAGGCAGTTAATGTGGTCTGGTATTCCCCTCTCTTTCAGAATGTGCCAGTCTGTTGTGATGCACCCATTCAAAGGCTTTCGTGTAGTCAATAAAGCAGAAGCAGTGAGATGCTGCCACATTCTAGGTGGAGCTCACACATGGATCTCATGCACGAGCCTTGGCCAGTGCCTCATGACAAGCACGTGCTGCGCTGTAAGTGCCCTCAGCTATTGCACAGTCACTATTCACAAAATGTGGGGCAAGAGATCCTGAACACTCCCTCTTGGCCAATTTTCTCTCTCCTCATGGGTTATTTAGTTTGTTTGTTTGTTTGTTTTTTTAATTGAGCTGTATGAGCTGCTTGCACATTTTGGCAGTTTATCCTTTAGTGGTCACGTGATTTGCAAATATCTTCTCTCATTCTGCAGGTAGTATTGTTTTGTTGATGGTTTTCCATGCTATACAAAAGCCTTTCAGCTTAATTAGGTCCCACTTATTTATTTTTCTTTTTATTTCTATTACTCTATGAGATGGATACAAAAAGATACCACCTTGATTTATGTCAAAGAGTATTTTGCCCATGTTTCCCTCTTTCTGTTTTATAGCCTCCCATTTCACACTTTTGTCTTTAATCCATTTTGAGTTTATTTTTGCCCATGGATCTAGAGAATTTATAAGTTCATTTATTAACAAATAGCAATCCAGTTTTTCCAGAACTTATTCAAGAGACTGTCTTTTCTCCATCTTACACCCTTGCCTCCTGTGTCACAGATGAATTGATCATAGGTGGGTGGGATTATTCCTGGGCTGTCTATCCTGTTTCATTGATCGCTGATCTATACTTTTGCTTTTGTGCCAGCACCATAATGTTTTGATGACTGTAGCTTTGTGGTATACTCTGAAGTCAGGGAGCCTGATGCCTCCAGCTCCATTTTTGTTTCTTGAGATTGCTTTGACTATTTGGGGTCTTTATGTCTCCCAACAAATTTTTTAAAAATTTTGCTCTGGGTCTGTGAAAATTGCCATTGGTCATCTGATAGGTGTTACATTGAACTTGTAGGTTGCTTTGGGTAGAAGTGTTATTGGCACAATATTGATTCTTCTGATTTAAGAGTATCTTTTCTTCTGTTTGTGTCGCCTTAATTTCTTTCACCAGTGTCTTATAGCTTTCAGAACAGAGGAATTTTGCCTCCTCAGTTCACTTCAGTTCATTTCAGTTCAGTCACTCAGTCGTGTCTGATTCTTTGCGACCCCATGAATCACAGCACGCCAGGTCTCCTTGTCCATCACCAACTCCCGGAGTTCACTCAGACTCGCCTCCATCAAGTCAGTGATGCCATCCAGCCATCTCATCCTCTGTCATCCTCTTCTTCTCCTGCCCCCAATCCCTCCCAGCATCAGAGTGTTTTCCAATGAGTCAACTCTTCGCATGAGGTGGCCAAAGTACTGGAGTTTCAGCTTCAGCATCATGCCTTCCAAAGAAATCCCAGGGCTGATCTCCTTCAGAATAGACTGGTTGGATCTCCTTGCAGTCTAGGGAAGGTTTATTCCTAGGTATTTTATTCTTTTTGATGGGATGGTAAATGGGATTCTTTCCTTAAATTCTCTTTATGGCATTTCATTGCTGCCATATAGAATGCAACAGATTTCTATGTATTAATTTTGTACCCATAAATTTTATCCAATTCATTATGGAGCTCTAGGAGTTTTCTGGTACCTTCTTTGGCATTTTGCATGTATTAAATCATGTAATCTGCAAACAGTGACATTTTTCTTATTTGCCATTCTGGATCCCTTGTATTCCTTTCTCTCCCCCTGATTCCTATCCCTAGGGCTTCACTATGCTGTACTGTAGGTCCTTGCTGGTTATCTACTGNTCCAATTCATTATGGAGCTCTAGGAGTTTTCTGGTACCTTCTTTGGCATTTTGCATGTATTAAATCATGTAATCTGCAAACAGTGACATTTTTCTTATTTGCCATTCTGGATCCCTTGTATTCCTTTCTCTCCCCCTGATTCCTATCCCTAGGGCTTCACTATGCTGTACTGTAGGTCCTTGCTGGTTATCTACTGTATATGCTGCTGCTGCTGCTGCTAAGTCGCTTCAGTCGTGTCCGACTCTGTGCGACCCCAGAGATGGCAGCCCACCAGGCTCCCCGTCCCTGGGATTCTCCAGGCGAGAACACTGGAGTGGGTTGCCATTGCCTTCTCCAATGCATGAGAGTGAGAAGTGAAAGGGAAGTCGCTCAGTCGTGTCTGACTCTTAGCGACCCCATGGACTGCAGCCCACCAGGCTCCTCCATCCATGGGGTTTTCCAGGCAAGAGTGCTGGAGTGGGGTGCCATTGCCATTGCCTTCTCCAACTGTATATGCAGTCGTGTGGATATATTAACACCAAACTCCTAATTTATCCCTGGGATGTGGTGGGTCAACCAGGCACAAGGCATGAGGAAGAGGAACACCGTGACGGCTGGGATTCCCACTCCTCCCCTGGGTGCGAGGGCACCGCTTAAACCACCCCACCAACGCACAAGACGTACCTCGGCCGCATCCGGACTCCCCCAGGCCCTCTGAGGCAGAGAATACTCAGAAGAAAAGGGAACTTCAGGAAGAAAGTCGCGCCACCAGGTTTCACTCCTGTTTTTAGTCTTCACGGCACTGGGGGAAGGGCCCTCATGCCTCCTGGGACTGGTGACCAAGTCCCAGGGAGCAGGGCTGCAGACACAGTGCACAGATCCCAGGAGCACATGTGTCTGGGCNAAGGGTATCTCCTCACCGCCGCCCTTCCTGACCTTCAACATGGGATAGCTCCTCTAGGCCCTCCTGCGCCAGTGCAGCCACTGCTCCTTGGATGTGGGTTGATCTTCCTGGCTGCTGCCACTGGTCTTGTACATGGGGTGGCTCCTCCCAGCTGCTGTCCCTGGCCTCAGATGTGGGGTGGCTCCTCCCGGCCCCTGATCCTGGCCTCGTACGCAGGGTGGATCCTCCAGATCATTGCCCCTGACCTCAGATGCGGGGTGGTTCCTCTCCGCTGTTCCTGCGCCATCACAGCCTGGCACTCTTGGCCGCTGTCCCTGACCTCGGACATGGGGTAGCTCCTCTTGGTCAGTGTGCCGGCTGTTGCAGCCACTTGCGCTGAGTGCGCCAGTATTCTTCAAAGATGAATGGATTGTGTGTGTACTAAGTCCCTTCAGTCATGTCCAACTTTGTGTGACCCTATGGACTTTAGCCCACCAGGCTCCCTGGTTCTTGGGATTCTCCAGGCAAGAATACTGGAGTGGGTTGCCATGTTCTCCTCCAGGGGATCTTTCTGACCAAGGATTGAACACATGTATCTTACGTCTTCTGAATTGGTAAGTAGGTTTTTCCCTCTAGTGCCACCTCTTTTTTGGTTATCTTTGTCTGTTTTTCGTATCAGGATAATGGTGGCCTCATAGAATGAATTTGGGAATGTTACTGCCTCTTCAGTTTTCTGGAGTAGTTTGAAAAGGATAGGCATAAGTTCTTTTTTTATGTTTGGTAGGAGAAGGAAATGGCAACCAACTCCAGTGTTCTTGCCTAGAGAATCCCAGGGACGGAGGAGCCTAGTGGGCTACAGTCCATGGGGTCACACAGAGCTGGACATGACTGAAGTAACTTAGCAGCAGCAGCAGTCTTTCCAAACTTAAGTTTGGTAGTGAAGCCATCCAGTCCTGGACTTTTATGGTGACCTCCTTCAAAAGATCCTATGCATGTACTGCTACATTCAGTGCCCCCAACCCTGCATCAGGCCACCACTGACCCACACTTCTGCTGGAGACTCCTGGACACTTGCAGAAAAATATTTGGCATATTCTATGCTCAAGGCCAGGTTTGACATCTGGGAGGAGCTATCCCACACCAGAGCTCAGGAGTGGCGGCCGAGAGGAGCAACCCCATGTCCAAGGAGCAGTGGCTGTGTGGACACAGGAGGGCCGAGAGGAGCTACTCCACATTCAAGGTCAGGAAGGGCGGTGGTGAGGAGACACCCCTTGTCCAAGGTAAGGAGCAATGGCTGCGATTTGCTGGAGCAGCTGTGAAGAGATACCCCATGTCCAAGGTAAGTCATCAGAGGGCAGACACACTGAAACCATAATCACAGAAAACTAGTAGATCTAATCACACTAGGACCACAGCCTTGCTAACTCAATGAAACCAAGCCATGCCCTGAGGGGCCACAAAAGATGGGCGGGTCATGGTGGAGAGGTCTGACAGAATGTGGTCCACTGGAGAAGGGAATGGCAAACCATNCCCCCCCCCCCCCGCCTTTTTTTTTGGCTTTCAGTTCTCATTTGCTTGAGACTGAGGTCTCAGGCAAAGTGGGCAGTGTTTTTCAAGGCCATGGAAAGGGTTAACTTCAAGCTTTCCCCTAGGCAGGCCTTTTTAACAAGCTAGTTTTTTTTTTTTTTTTCTTAATTGCATATGCATAAGAAAACCAGCTTTACAGTTTCCAAGAAAAAAAATTATTTTAACCAATTTTCTCTGGTTCTAAAGAATATCATGGCCATCCTACGGACAAGTCATCTGTCCTTTCTGTAGCCATAGTTTTATCCCTAAATTATAGATCAAATTGGAGAAGGAAATGGCAACCCACCCCAGTGTTCTTGCCTGGAGAATCCCAGGGCCGGGGGAGTCTGGTGAGCTACTGTCTATGGGGTCGCAGAGAGCATAGACCAAATTGTGTTCAAACTGACTCTGATATCAGGGGCAGATCAGCTGATAAAAAGCTTGGATCGTCTTGGTGTGGTGGATTTGCTAGTCATTGGCTGTGTTTCACCTGGCAGTGAGGCGCCCCCACCCCCCACCTCCGACCTGGCGCCTCTCCAGTAAGTGGGCGTATGGGCGGAGTGCACGTGACCTGGACATTGGCTGCAGTTCACCCGGGTGCACCAGCGGCCCGCACTCTCCGAAGTGGGTTGTAGGAGCAGAACGCACCTGCCCCGCGCGTTGGCTGCCTTTCAACTGGACGCACCAGCGAGCCCCACGGCCTCCCCAGAATTGGGCGTAGGGGCGGAGCGCCCACGGCCTGTGTTAGGAGCGGAGCTCACCTGGGTGCGCTTGAGCGCCTCCTCCGAGCTCCTAGGCAGTGGGTCCCAGGAGAGCTCTCAGTGGTGTCAGTTGCGACTGGGAACGCCCATTTCGTGGGCTCCTGGGTCCCTATGGATTAGCGTCCAGTGAGCGAAGCTGAGGGGTGAGGGCCACAGGTAAATGGGGCTCAGTAGCGCGGGGTGGAGCAGGAAACCATGTATTAGCCCTCTCTGTTGGCCCAGCCTCGGAGCTCCCTAACCTGGCTGTCGCAGAAAGGCTTCGCCTTTGGGGTAAATGCTTTGAGAACAGTTCCAACCCTTTACCCCTTCGCATAAAGCTCAGTCCCGCGCAGTTTTCCCAACCAGCCTAGTGCTCCCAGGGAGGTCCCCAGGAAGTCCACGGGCTTTATCCTGCCTGGTTATTTCACATGGTGGGACCCTGCAACCTCTACTCTAGCCTGCTGGCTCAGCCTTGCTTCTGGCACTTTTGCAGCCCAGGGAGCCCTTGACCACGCTAGGATGGAACAGAGAAGGGTTTCCGAACTGCACCCTAGAAACTTAGTCGGGTGCATGGATTTAAAAAGCTGGTGGCCTCCCAGGCAGAAAAGAAGGGCACCTTGCTGCCCTTTCATGGTGGAATCCGTGGCTGTCCTGCCGAGAGAGGCCTTTCCATGGGGACCCTGTGCAATGAGTTTGGTGTCTTGGAACTGAGTAATTAGAACGTGTAAAAATTTTAAATTATGTGGTGCTTTAATTAAAAAAATCACAAAACCCTAGACCCTCTAAGTTTTTGCAAATTGAGGTCTAAAAATTTAAGGCCTATTTTCCTTCCACTGTGGTATTCTATGAAAAAATGTGCGTTTTTTTTAGAAAAGAGTCAGAAAATTGACAGAGAAGGCAATGGCACCCCACATCCCAGGGACGAAGGAGCCTGGTGGGCTACCGTCTATGGGGTCGCACAGAGTCGGACACAACTGAAGCGACTTAGCAGAAGAAAGGTGAAGGAAACAGAAAACCCAGAGGTGACCCTGTAGTTTGGCAAAGGCCTTAGGAGGTCACTTGTAAATGCTGGGAGGCAGTCTCTTCCTGTGGCTGATGGGCACAGAGCTCTGCAGGCTTGTCCTTTGCATGGATGTTCTTNAGAGTCGGACACAACTGAAGCGACTTAGCAGAAGAAAGGTGAAGGAAACAGAAAACCCAGAGGTGACCCTGTAGTTTGGCAAAGGCCTTAGGAGGTCACTTGTAAATGCTGGGAGGCAGTCTCTTCCTGTGGCTGATGGGCACAGAGCTCTGCAGGCTTGTCCTTTGCATGGATGTTCTTGTTTGTGGAAATCCAGCTTGGAGCCATCTCCTGATATGTAAGAATTTCCTAGACTAAACCCCTAGGCAAATCCCACAGGGCCGGGGGTTCCTTCCTTCATTGTATTTGTCTGTTTGACTGAAAACCGGCAATGACATATTTTTATTTTAATCTGGTCTATCATCCAGGCCTCCTCCTCAATAGGCTTGGGTTCCAGGAATGAATTATAGTCAGTTATCCATGTTTTTACAGATGAGGAAACTGAGAGCTAAAGAGGGTGGAGGACTGTCTAAGGGAGAATGGGATATCCTTCCAGGAATCCTGGCTCCTGGGTTTTTAATGAGCTTCCTATACAGTATGGTCATTAATTGGCAAGTGTTGACATTGAGGATAAACTATTGGTGGAAATGTAAAAGACTTTTTTAAAGAATGTGCCTACCAGCTGGGTATTTTATGGAGTATTTTCATTGTGTTCCCCAACCCTGGGAAAGTGCTGGGCACAGGGCAGATACTTTATCATTTTTATTGAATAAGTTCAATTTCACATAATTTTATCCACAGTGTCTGCAACACTACGAGATATATTAGAACAGTGGTCTTCACAGTTGGTACTTCACAGATCAGTAAAGAAAGAATACTGTTTTTATTAGGAAGGCTGTAACAGAATTGCTAAGTTTTAAGTTTATCCCACAAAGATATTTTAAAAAAGTGAATCAAATCTCTTCTATCATCACAAAGGCTATTGGGAGGTCTGTTGAAGACCCCATGCAAGGGAGATTCTATCTCTTGGGACAGCCCTGTTTCAGCATCTCTCTAAACCAGGAACCTGGGACAGCTGAGTGCACTTGAAGTTCCTTCCCTGACCTCGGGGGCTTTTGTGAAAGACAATTTTTTGACGGTCGGTGGTGGGGGAAGGTTTCGGGATGATTCGAGTGCAGCCCTTTTATTGTGTACTCTGTTTTATTTCTATGGTCTGCCCTGGTGGCTCAGTCTGTAGAGTCTGCCTGCAGTGTGGGAGACCCGGGTTCAATCCCTGGGTCAGGAAGATCTCCTGGAGAAGGAAATGACAACCCACTGCAGTATTCTTGCCTGAAGAATTCAATGGACTGAGGAGCCTGGTGGGCTACAGTCCATAGAGTCACAAAGAGTTGGACACGACTGAGTGACAAACACTTATTTCTATTATTATTACATCAGCTCCACATCAGATAATCAGGCATTAGGTCCTAGATTTTGAGGGCCCCTGCTTTAGTTTCCTCTTTCCTCTTCTACACAGTTCCAGCCTGCTTTCTCTTCCTCTTCCACCTACAGAACTACCTGCTGGGCTTCTCTGAAGGTGACTATGAGTCTCCTTTCCTCGCTTCCTTTCCTCTGAGTCCCTTCTCTTAGCTGGGTTTCCCTGATCTCCATTTAGGCACTTTTGCCCCATGTGGTGCTAGTGGTAAAGAACCTACCTGCCAATGCAGGGGTTCGATCCCTGGGTTGGGAAGATCCCCTGGAGATGGGCACAGCAACCACCTCCAGTATTCTTGCCTGGAAAATTCCCATGGATAGAGGAGCCTGGAGGGTTATGATCCATAGGGTTGCAAATAGTTAGACATGACTGAAGCGACTTAGCACAGCATACCAGAGGACCTTTGACTGCAGACTCATGTGATTGTTTTGGCTCTTTGGAGTCCCTTTTCATCCCACGTGTATGTTAGGGTCAGCTTGTGTATTTTTTCCTAAAGGCCTTTTGTAATTCATATTGAATCTTCATGTCAGATTGATATGCATTACATAGTATTGCCATCTTAAGTCTTTCCATCACTATGGAATATCTGTACATGTATTTAGGATATTTTTCAGCAATCGTGATAATTTCCAGTGTGTTAGCCTTGTCATCCTCACTACCTCAATGGCAAAGTACTTTATTAATGTTGACATTATTGAAAGGGAATTGTTTTTTAAATTCCTTTTCAGATTATTATTTGCTAGTGTATACAGATAAAACTGTAATCATTTCTTTTTATCAGTTTGGACAGCTTGATAGTTGTCTTTACTTTCTCATGTATTTACTATGTCTCACCCCTAGTCTCAGTCATTTCTTCAAATTTGAACTTTTTTTTAACATTAAATTATTTTTGGCTATGCTGGGTCTTTGTTGCTGCATGCAGGGTTTGTCTAGTTGCAGTGAGCAGAGGCTGCTCACTCTCTAGTTGCCATGCCATGGCTTCTCATTGGAATGCTTTCTCTTGTTGCAGAACTTGGGCTCTGGAGCAGGCAGGCTTCAATAGTTGTATGAGGGCTTAGTTGCCCCTGGGTATGTGGAATCTTCTAGGACCAGGGACTGAACCCGTGTTCCCTGCATTGGTAGGCAGATTCTTTACCACCAATCACCAGGGAAGTTTCCTGTTCCCTTTTATTAGAGAATGATATTTAAAACATACATGTAGGAGCTAAATATGCTCAGCTGACAATACATGGAAATATATACATATATTCCAGCTTACCTTTGAACATATTCAGCTAAAGNCACCAGGGAAGTTTCCTGTTCCCTTTTATTAGAGAATGATATTTAAAACATACATGTAGGAGCTAAATATGCTCAGCTGACAATACATGGAAATATATACATATATTCCAGCTTACCTTTGAACATATTCAGCTAAAGCTAATTTGTGATGATGTCTCCAACCTGATCCACCATGACTTGGATATTATAACCTTTCCTTGTTTGCTGTAGCGTTCTTGGACAATTTGAGTACAGATTCTTTGTCAGATATGCGTTTAAAAATTTTATTTTTGGCTGTGTTGGGTCTTCTTGTGTGGGCTCTTCTCTAGTTCTGGCGATCATGGGCCATAACTAGTGGTATGAGGGCTTCTCACTGAAGTAGCTTCTCTTGTTGTGGGGCACAGGCTCTAGGGCTCATGGACTTCAGTAGTTGCAGTGTGTGGGCTCAGCGTTGTGGCTTACAGGATCTAGAGCACAGGTTCAGTAGTTGTGGCACATGGGCTTAGTTGCTCTGTAGCCTGTGGGATCTTCCCATACCAGGGATCAAACCTGCATCTCCTGCATTGGCAGGTGGATTCTTTACCACTGAGCCACCAGGGAAGCCCTCAGGTGTATTTTAGATTCTAGTTTCGATTCTAGTTTTCCACACATGTATCTGGTGAGAAAGGCCAGGATCAAGAGGCCTGGGAGCCGGGAATCTTCAGCCATAGTTCTGGCTGTGCCATCAAAAGCTGTGGGGACTTTGGCGAGTGCCTCAACTTTCCTGGGACTGTTTCCTCCCCTCAAAAATGCCCTGCTGTTGGACTGTAGCCCACCAATCTCCTCCCACTCACCTCCCACCCATTCCCACCTCTCTAGGTTATTACAGAGTCCCAGTTTGAGTTCCCTGAGCCATACAGCAAATTCCCATTGGCTGTCTATTTACAAAGACCCTAGGATTTCTGAGGCAAGAATACTGGAGGGGGTGCCATTTCCTTCTCTACAAGATAGCATTTTGAAGATATTTTCTCCTGGATTGTGGTTTTGATGAAGGAAGGGGGATCCTTTCCAGGGCTTGAGAGTGGGTTCTTGTCTGACACTTGGAAACAAATTGTCTGAGGAGAGGAGTGCTGCCCAAGCAAGAGACTTTATTGGGAAGAGTTGCTGGGGCAGAGGGCAGGAGGTTGAGGAAAACCGAGATAACTGCTCTGCCACATGGCTCACAGTCTCAGGTTTTATGGTCCTTGGGTTAGTTTCTGGCTTGTCTCTTGCCAGTCATTCTGAATTGGGGTCCATCCTGGGGGTATATGCATCACTCAGTTGAGATGGATTCCAGCAAGGAGAATCCTGGGAAGTTGGTAGGACCTATGGACTGGAGTCTCCCATCTCCTTTTGACTTCTCCAGAATTCTTCTGGTTGGTGGTAGCTTGTTAGTTCCTTGTTCCTTACCAGGACCTCCTTTTGTAAGAAGACTCCCGCAAGTGTACTCTCTGGTGCCTGGCAAGGGCGGGTGGTCAGTGGTTCCTTTAACAGTTTGTCTTTTGGTTTTCTTGAATAAGGTCCTTCACAGGGTGAATGTATAAAATTTTAAAAGTCAATGTTTTGAATAATTTATATTAATAATTTGATAAGTTGGCTTTTTTGTTGCATGTTAGAACTCATCACCAGACCAAAGGTCATGTAGATATTTTGTTGTTTTCTAAATTTTTAAATAGCTTTTTAAACTGAATTATGGTGCTAGTTGCAAAGTTTGTGTTTATGTTCATTTCATTCCATGTTTTTTTTTTAAGTTATTTATTTTTAGTTGATTGATGATTGCTTTACAATATTGGTTTGATTTGTCATACATCAACATGAATTAACTGTACATGTACATATGTCCCCTCCCTCTTGAATCTCCCTCCCACCCCCCACCCATTCCCANNATCACCAGGGAAGTTTCCTGTTCCCTTTTATTAGAGAATGATATTTAAAACATACATGTAGGAGCTAAATATGCTCAGCTGACAATACATGGAAATATATACATATATTCCAGCTTACCTTTGAACATATTCAGCTAAAGCTAATTTGTGATGATGTCTCCAACCTGATCCACCATGACTTGGATATTATAACCTTTCCTTGTTTGCTGTAGCGTTCTTGGACAATTTGAGTACAGATTCTTTGTCAGATATGCGTTTAAAAATTTTATTTTTGGCTGTGTTGGGTCTTCTTGTGTGGGCTCTTCTCTAGTTCTGGTGATCATGGGCCATAACTAGTGGTATGAGGGCTTCTCACTGAAGTAGCTTCTCTTGTTGTGGGGCACAGGCTCTAGGGCTCATGGACTTCAGTAGTTGCAGTGTGTGGGCTCAGCGTTGTGGCTTACAGGATCTAGAGCACAGGTTCAGTAGTTGTGGCACATGGGCTTAGTTGCTCTGTAGCCTGTGGGATCTTCCCATACCAGGGATCAAACCTGCATCTCCTGCATTGGCAGGTGGATTCTTTACCACTGAGCCACCAGGGAAGCCCTCAGGTGTATTTTAGATTCTAGTTTCGATTCTAGTTTTCCACACATGTATCTGGTGAGAAAGGCCAGGATCAAGAGGCCTGGGAGCCGGGAATCTTCAGCCATAGTTCTGGCTGTGCCATCAAAAGCTGTGGGGACTTTGGCGAGTGCCTCAACTTTCCTGGGACTGTTTCCTCCCCTCAAAAATGCCCTGCTGTTGGACTGTAGCCCACCAATCTCCTCCCACTCACCTCCCACCCATTCCCACCTCTCTAGGTTATTACAGAGTCCCAGTTTGAGTTCCCTGAGCCATACAGCAAATTCCCATTGGCTGTCTATTTACAAATGTTGGTACATACGCATCCATGCTGCTCTCTCCATTCATCTCACTCTCTTTATCTTGTCCCCCACCTTGATCCCTAAGTCTGTTCTCTATGTCTGCATCTCCATTGCTGCTATGTGAACAGATACATCAGTACCATCCTTCTAGATTCCATATATATGCTTTAAAATATGATATTTGGTTTTCTCTTTCTGACTTACTTCACTGTTTAATAGGCTCTAGGTTTATCCACTTCATTAGAGCTGACTCAAATGTGTTTTTTTTGAAGTTTTATTTATTTCATTTTTCAAAATATAAATTTATTTATTTTAATTGGAGATTAATTTTAATTACTTTACAATATTGTATTGGTTTTGCCATACATCAGCATGAATCAAATGTGTTTTATGGCTGCATTCCATATAGTCTTTAATTGTTCCTTAGCCATGTTTTGAGAAGGGTCATGGCGATATTTGACTCCATTTCAGTTTGGGCTTCCAGTCTTAGTGTACAAGCAGAGCTGCATTCTGGATGAGACCTCTAGGGTTTGTGAGCGCGGTGCTGCCCACTCTTCTCTGGTGGCCCCAGGGGGCACCAAACCCACCTCTGACCCACGGGGCACTCCCATGTTTTGCCTTCAGACTAGGCAACAGCTGGCAGGAGCTTTGTCTCCTCAGGACCGTCAGGGCATAGGCTTGTGGATAATGGGACTGCGTCCAGACTGAGAGGAGCGGGGTTGCCTCAGAACCCACCAGCAAGGAGGCACTGGAAGAGGGAAAAATGAGGATGAAGTAGACATTTCCTGTGCCCAGCTGAGTGATGACTGGAGGTCCATCTCAGAGGACTCTGGAGGGAAAGAGCTCCATGTGCAAAATGGTGGGTTTTTAGTTAGATTTCTATTAGATAATCTAGAGGATGATCACTGATGTTCTTTAGTGTTGGTGGCCAGTTTTCCTGTCACTGTTTCTTGAGAGGACTGTCCTTTCCTCTTTGCATATTCTTGGCTTGATTTTCATGAGCTGACCACATATATGTGGGTTTATTCCTGGGCTCTATTCTTTCCTCTAGTCCATGTGTCTGTGTTTGTGCAGGTTCCTCACTGTTGTGGTTACTCCAGCTCTGTGATGTAGTTTGAAGTCCAAGAGGAAGATGGCTCCAGGTGTGTTCTTTCTCAGTCTGTTTTGCTATTTAAGGTCCTTTTCAATATTAGCAGACTAATATTAGGAATATTTATATTTCTATGAAAAATGTCATTGAATATTATTTTGTCAATTACAGTCAATGTATTTTTTGATGGCTTTGGTTGGAATGGACATTTTAATTGCTCATTGTTCCAGTGCATGAGCATGGAATATTTTTCTGTTCATTTGTGTTTTCTTTGGTTTCTTTATCAGTGCTTTCTAGTTTTCTGACTACTGGTTTTTTATGTCCTTGGTTAAGGTTGTTGCTAGATGTTGAATTCTTTTTGATGCAGTTATCAATAGGATTTTCTTATTTTTTGTTTTTGATTGTTAGTGTATAGAAACACAACTGATTTTTGTATACTGATCGGGATTGTAAATTGTAGTATTTTATATGATTGTAAATTGATCCTAAATTATTCAGCCTTACTAAATGTAGTCTAACAACTTTTTGTAAAGTTATGTGGAAAATTTTATTTGTAAAATTTGTTTCTCCTGCAGTAGGTCATCCAGTGGACCCAATATGTGGCTACTAATAGACTTCCCACAGTGCTTCTTTATTCCATGTGAACTCCTACAAGGGCAGTGAGCATTACAACTTCCCTTGAACTTGATCTGGCTAAATCTTGGCCTCTATAAGAAAGTTTCATGCTTGTCTGATCTGATTTTCTTTTGTGGTATTGACATGGTTGTTTTGAAAGATAATTTACTTTCCAGTACTTTAAAATGTACAGAAAATTCCTAGTAATGGTAGAAAGTACTAATTTGCCACATCATCTAGAATACTCTATGTGTTTTATCCAAAATGGGTACATTCTCCTGCAGAACCAGCACATAACCTCCAAAATCAGGAAATCATATGGTTTCTACATTATAATGTAATCCACAGCCCCACTTCCACTTTCAGCAATTGTCCAATTGTATGAATATTTCTTCTTTTCCCATCCCCACCTTTTTTTTTCTTTTTCTTTTTTATACTGTTACTGAGATTTTCAGTTATTTGGACAAACTTGATGGATTTAAAGCAGACATGGTGACTGTGGGATCTGGGTGGCCTTTTCTATATGGATTTTTTTCATTAAAGATGGTTTTATTCATGTTGTAACATGTATCAGTACTACATTCTTTTTTCCCATAGTAATTAAAAATAAATAACATATCATTTACCATTTACATATTTGTAAGTATACAGTATTGTAGTATGAGCTACCTTTACTTGTTTTGCAAACCAGTTTAATAATGTCTACCTTGTGCGTGCTTTGGAGAAACTCAGGAAACTGAGTCAGTGACTGAAATGTCCCAAGATATCACCTTAGATACCATCTTCATTTAAAAACAAAACAGGGACTTCCTGGTGGTCCAGTGGCTAAGACTTTGCACTCCCAAAGAAGGAGGCTCAGGTTCAGTCCCTGACTAGGGAACTACATCCTCCATGCCACAACTAAGAGTTTGCATGCTGTAGCTAAATATCTAGCTTGCTTCAAGGAAGGTCAACCTGGCGCAGCCAAATTAAAAAAAACAAATATTAAAAAAAGTAAACAAAGGAAAGGGAGGGTATGGTTGTGCAGATTTATATCTTAGCTTTCCCTATTGTTAAAAAAGGAGTTTCACAAGACTATCATCCATCTGTCTTGGTATGTAGAGAGAATTCCTTTGAAATGAGATTTCTCTTGTCAATGTGATTCACAAAAGAGCCATCTTGACTTGGGTTTCAGAGATGATCATGTGTCCTTTTAGAAAAAAAGGTTAATTAGGTGCAAATATTCTCATGCAGAGAGAGGTATATTTTGGGGTAGCATTTGCTCCCTTTCACTTTGGTTGTATCCAATTTGCTTACACAGTCATCTACCGAAGACATCATTTGAAAGTTTTTAGTTATTACAAGTAGAGCTGCTGCATATAATTGTGTGATAGTTTTGTTTAGACCCTTTTTCAAAGCTGTTTTCTAAACATTAGATGTGTAGTGTTCAATTCTCAGATGAGCCTTGTTTAGCTGTGGAAAAATCCAGCTAAGTTGCTCCATGGCATGTGGGATCTTCCTGCGTAAGGGATTGAACCTGAATCTCTTGCCTTGTCAGATTCTTTACCACTGAGTCACCAGGGGCTTTTTTTGTTTTTGTTTTTTTCTTTTCAAGTTCACTGGTATGCTTATTTACTATCTGTATTTTTTTTTGGCCAGGTGCTCAGATTTATACATTTTTAATGAGGTAGGTTGTTCCAAATTTTTTGGTATAGTTGGAGTACAATCCTTTATCAGATATGTATTTTGTAAATATATTTTTCTGTGGCTTGTGTTTAGGTTTTGTGAATAAGGTTTTTCACAGAGTTTAAATTTCTAATTTTTAAAAGTTCATGTTATAAATTTTATATTCTTTAGACTTTAGTTTTTTTTTTGTTAAAATTCATAAGCAAAACTGAGGTGCTGTAGATAAAGTTTTAAGCAAAGCTGAGGGAATGTAGATACAGTTTTGCATTTTGTGTATTGAGAAGTTTGAGTAAAGTTGGTGTAAGTTGTACAATTATGTCTACATTCATTTGATTGCATATGGTTTCCAATTATTTGTATAATTGGTTTTGGAGACTTCATGGGAAGTCAGTTTCCCCAAGGGAAACTGGGTCCATGAAACATCAACTCTCTTTGACCCCTGGGAATCACTTTCTGCTTTTTCTGGCTTTTAGTTTAACTTGTTTGGATATCTCATACTAGTGGAATCACAGAACGTTTGTCCTTTTTGGTCTGGTTTGTTTCTCTTAACATAATGACCAAAAGTTTAATCCACATTGTAGCATTGTCAGAATTACTGACTTTTGGAAGGAAAGTTATGACCAACCTAGATAGCATATTCAAAAGCAGAGACATTACTTTGCCAACAAAGGTCCTTCTAGTCAAGGCTATGGTTTTTCCAGTGGTCGTGAATGGATGTGAGAGTTGGATTGTGAAGACAGCTGAGCGCCGAAGAATTGATGCTTTTGAACTGTGGTGTTGGAGAAGACTCTTGAGGGACTCTTGAAGACTCCAAGGGACTGCAAGGAGATCCAACCAGTCCATTCTAAAGGAGATCAGTCCTGGGTGTTCTTTGGAAGGAATAATGCTAAAGCTGAAACTCCAGTACTTTGGCCACCTCATGTGAAGAGTTGACTCATTGGAAAAGACTCTGATGCTGGGAGGGATTGGGGGCAGGAGAAGGGGACGACAGAGGATGAGATGGCTGGATGGCATCACTGACTTGATGGATGTGAGTTTGAGTGAACTCCTGGAGTTGGTGATGGACAGGGAGGCCTGCTGCTGCTGCTAAGTCACTTTAGTCGTGTCCGACTCTGTGACCCCATAGACGGCAGCCCACCAGGCTCCCCCATCCCTGGGATTCTCCTGGCAAGAACACTGGAGGCCTGGCGTGCTGCAATTCATGGGTTGCAAAGAGTTGAACACAACTGAGCGACTGAACTGGACTGAACTGAACTGAACTGAAAGGCCTAATCATATTCCATTGTGTGTATCCCACAGTTTGTTTATGAAATTGTATGTTCATGGACACTCGGATTGCTTCTGTTTGTTGGCCAATGTGAATGCTGTTGTGAATATGAGTGTAGAAATATGCATTTTTTTCAGCCCCTTTCCCCAAAGCTTTTGGGTACATAACATGAATTAGAATTGAAATATCATATATTAATTCCATGCATTAGTTTTGGACTAATTTCTGTAATGTCTTGCACAGTGGCAGCACCATTTCAGTTTATTTTTTGTATGGTAGAATACTGTTCAAGCTTTTGAATATACCCTGTTTTGCATACTCATTCACCCACCGATGGACACTTGAATGGGTTCTGCCTTTGGGCTATTGTGATAATGTTCCTGTGAATAGTTGTGTACCACCTTTTGTTTGAATTATTAACAAATATATACTACTATATATGAAAGAAACCACAAGGACCCACTGTATAGTATAGGAAACTGTATTGAATATCTTATGATAATGTATAATAGAACAGAATCTCAAAAGGAATATATGAAAAAACATAATAGCAATGGTAATTATTGTGCCATCACTAAGAGTTATCATAGCACTACTCAATGTGTATACGTGAGACTAAAATGTTCACATCAGTAAGTATATTTCACTGATCAATCATATAAAAATAACTAGAGCATGCAAACAGAGAATAAATAAACTTCCTGACATTACACATCATCATTTATACACTGTTACTACCTGTAACACTCATTGTATAAGTGCTGGACTAGGAATTTACATTAGTGTAAACCAAGAGATTGCAAAGATGTAAGGAAGTATAATTTATTTAATTCCTTAATGAAGGATTATAGAACTCTATGTATATGAAGTGAATGAAAATCAAACACTTTAATTGAGCCACATTCTTACTAGAGTGATGAGCTTTCACCCCACCAATGTTAGTTCACAGTTAAAACCTGCAGTCATCTGGCTTCAGTGTCTGTTTCCTGCCATCCAGAAAGAAAAGGTGAGGAAGTCCTGACAAATTTGATGCTATTTTTCTTATTTTGATTTGTATTTTATCACAGAGCTTGGCAAAAAGAGGGCCTAACCTGTTTTTAGAGTTCCATTCCAAGGCTTGCTCTGGCACATTACATATGTTGACAAACTGCTGATTATTTTCAACAAAGGACAATGATCTGCACTTCACTAATTGTTGCTTGAGCTGGAATTGTAGGCATCTCTTTACGTCCAGTACTTCATGCTGAAGTAGGCATAACCTGAAGCAGTACCATAAGATGAACACATTTATAATGTAGCCATTGCATCCCATGAATTTGTAATAATTTTTCAGTTATACCCATCATCATTGGAGGAACTGACTTGTCCCAGTAATAACTGGAGTACCCAGTATAACAGTTCCTTGACTAAATAATACACCTATGAGAACTTCTTCCAGTGTTCTTTCTCCTATTTTGGTCATGAAGAGTAGAAGCTGATGGCAGTGGTTTTTGAAATGTATATTGATTCCTAGGTGGCACAGTTGGTAAATAATCTGCCTACCAGTGCAGGAGATGGAAGTGATGTGGGTTTGATCCCTGGGTCGGGAATATAACAATTCATACACTAGTCTTATGTCAACAAATTTTATACTCATGAGTTTTTTTCTTCTGTATACAGAAAAACAAATGCTATTCAAGGACACTTAAAGAACCCTAAAGTTGAAAATCAAATCTGTATTGTGAGTAATGCTTAGAAATTTGTGAGTTGAAACACAGTTTTATGCCTATCATCCTTGTAGTTCCCTCAGTGAAGTATTTTGAGAAAAGCTCTTCATTCATGGTATAGATTCATGAAGAAGCTAAATAGCATTAATCTTTTATGTTGACACCTGGGAATTTAAATCTCCTGTGAATCATATGTGACAACTACATACACCATTATAATTTATTAGTATGATATAAATATTTTTAATCCTATTATATTTCAACTAAAAATATCAATATATAATTGTACATGAAGTCAAGACATAAAATCAGTGCAAATACAAAATATTCCATCCTTTGAGAAAGGGAGCAAAAAATCTATGTGCTTTGCCTATTGCATTTTTATGTATTAGATCCTTAAGTATTTTATTCACCACAACCAACTGAATGATTAACAAATGTTTCAGAGAAGAAAGGATCATTTCTCTTTAATGATGAGTAGTTCAACTCCTCTCAAAGCAAATACTGGATGGTAATAACTATAAAGGACAAAGTTGATTATTCATATTTATATTACTCATTCATTAGCTTGACACATGTACTAAATTTGTCTGTTACCACCTTTTTAATCCTTTATAATATCCACTAGTGAAAGTGAAAGTGGCTCAGTTGTGTCTGATTCTTTGCAACTCTTTCTGACTCTTTGTGACTCACTATACAGCCCATGGAATTCTCTAGGCCAGAATACTGGAATGGGTAGCCGTTCCTTTCTCCAGGGGATCTTCCCAACCCAAGGATCAAACCCAGGTCTCCTGCATTGCAGGTGGATTCTTTACCAGCTGAGCCACAAGGGAAACCCAAGAATACTGGAGTGGGTAGTCTATCCCTTCACCAGGGGATCTTCTTGACCCGGGAATCAAACCAGGGTCTCCTGCATCGCAGGCGGATTCTTTACCAACTGAGCCATTAGGGCTTCCCTGGTGGCTCAGTTGGTAAAGAATATCTGCATCAGTTCAGTTCAGTTCAGTTCAGTCGCTCAGTCGTGTCTGACTCCTTGCGACCCCATGAATCGCAGCACTCCAGGCCTCCCTGTCCATCACCAACTCCAGGAGTTCACTTAGACTCACATCCATTGAGTCAGTGATGCCATCCAGCCATCTCATCCTCTGTCGTCCCTTCTCCTCCCGCCCCCAATCCCTCCCAGCATCAGAGTCTTTTCCAATGAGTCAACTCTTCACATGAGGTGGCTAAATAAAGTACTGGAGTTTCAGCTTTAGCATCATTCCTTCCAAAGAACACCCAGGACTGATCTCCTTTAGAATGGACTGGTTGGATCTCCTTGCAGTCCAAGGGACTCTCAAGAGTCTTCTCCAACACCACAGTTCAAAAACATCAATTCTTCAGCGCTCAGCCTTCTTCACAGTCCAACTCTCACATCCATACATGACTACTGGAAAAACCATAGCCTTGACTAGACGGAACTTTGTTGGCAAAGTAATGTCTCTGCTTTTGAATATACTATCTAGATTGGTCATAACTTTCCTTTCAAGGAGTAAGTGTCTTTTAATTTCATGGCTGCAGTCACCATCTGCAGTGATTTTGGGGCCAGGTGTGCTGCAATTCATGGGGTCGTGAAGAGTCGGACATGACTGAGCGACTGAACTGAACTGAACTGAAGTTGTATTCATTCAAGCAATAGTATCAAATAGCTGTGGCATCATCAGTTTTATATACAATGTGAATCTTTTTCACTGTGACAAGTTATTATTTAAGGTATTATGTTAATACCAGTAACAAAGCTGTGCAGAAATAATACAATGTTTATTAAGAAAACAAGATTTATTAATTAGTTTTATTATTCTATTTCTTTTAAACCTATTTAATGACAACAGACTTAACTTTTCATTAGCTTGTATGACTATCAGCAATTGACCAAATTGAAGAACATGACTCATTAGTAGTACTCCTCATTAGCTCATTCCATCTACTAGCTTTAAAATCATTTAGTACAGAGCTCCAGCATAGTCTAGGTGTTAATCCAGTGTTTTGTTTGATTATCATACAGAATCATTTTTAAAGTAGAAGTATGCCTGTATGAGTTAGAGCTCTGATTACAATAGTTCATATAGAAGCTTCCACTGAGAAATGTATAGTTTTTGCACAAATGCTATGGAAATTTATGGATGTGGTATACCATGAATCACAATAATTGTAAACAGCTTCACATGCTACTTATTTGAAATGACCACTACTAATGACATTCTTATTCATTTGAATACTAAACATAGCCAACGTAGTCTGTGTTTGCCAAACAGACTTTGAAGTATTCTTCACATAGTCCTTCATTGATCCATGGCATTTGTCAGATCTAAGAAACCCTTGCAACACCAAGGTTGTGAATGTGTATACTCATGTTTTCTTTGAGATTTTAAAGTCATTGTTCAATTTTCTTTGAGGAATGATTCTGTATATGCTCCATGGATCCCCAAATCCACTGATGTTCATGTGTCTTGGGGCTTTCCAGGTGGTGCTAGTGTTAAAGAACTCACCTGCCAGTGCAAGAGACATAAGAGATACGGGTTTGATCCCTGGGTTGGAAAAATTTCCTGAAGGAGAGCATGGCAACCCATTCCAGTGTCCTTGCCTGGAGAATCCCATGGACAGAGAAGTCTGATGGGCTCTAATCCATAGGATCCCAAAGATTTGGACATGGTGTAAGTGACTTAGCAGAGCACATGATTCATTGTAATAGCTAATATAATGGAGATGACATATAAAGAAGTGCGTGCAGGTCAAATTCAATATTTACCACTTTGAAAACTTGGAATTTTTTGCAATATTTTTCATCCATATTTGTATGACTTCATAGTTGAAGAATCCATGCATATGAAGGGCTAATTGTGTTACATTTATGTTGAGGGAAGATTTACTTTTATGTGGTTTGAAATACAGGTCCTATTTCATTCCTATGCATGTGTATACTCATCATCTATCATCATTTTATGAAAAGACCATTGTTTCATTAATTGAATGTTATCTGCCTTGTGAAACATTGAGTTTAGAAGTATATGTTTATTTTGGGGTATTTGATATAATTTCGTTTAAATGCATATGTTAATGGTAGTATTTGCAAAGTTTTATATGCTGTTGATTTGTATACTGACATATGACATTGGAAAATGTGAAACTCCAAATTTGATTTTGTGTTTCAACTTTGTTTTTCTTTTTAAGGGTGCAAAGAAAAATGATATGACTGTTAAAATCAGCTGTTGTATCTTTTGCCAAATTTTAATTCTGATCACATTGAATCTGGAGATGTATTTGTACATTAATGTCCTATTAACTATGTTAAATTATTTCATTACCATGGGGTGTCTTCATATCTATTGAGTATTTACTTCATTTATTTTGGTCATACTTGTTTAATTTTCTGTCTTACAGTCTTGTTCGTAGATCAAAGCTATTAAATATTGAAAATGACATTTGAAATGGTAATCTGTTTTTAAATTCCTTGTGAGGTTATTCATTGGTAGTTTATAAAACTGAATGCATTGTGTGTAGTCATATTTTCTTGTTGTAATTTTGTGAATTTGATGAATATCTGAAGGTGTTTATGCCTTATGTCAAATATTTATCTGAATAGACTTACTTTCAATTTGTAGTTTCCTATGTGTATGCCTTTATGTCTTTCCTATGGATTTGGGTAGAATTTGTATTGAAACACTGAGAAATCTGTTAGAGCAACCATGCTGACATTTTTTCTGATGGTCATAATTAAGAGTTACTTTGTCAATGATGAGCATGACATTTGTACTGTCATTTTGCACAATGCTTTGAATCCTAGTGGAAAAACATGCTGTTAATCCTACTTTTGTGAGGACTGATACTATTGTAGAGAATTAGAATTTGTTTAAATATTCTTATGTAATGATATTTCTTGTATTTATAATTACCCAGATTACCATTCTAGATTCTAATTACTGTATTAGATTGCTATGTTATAATATTTAGGACATACATGTATTTCACTGTTAATCATTGGATGTGTGGTGGAGAGGTATTTGGTGGTGCAGCTAATTTAAATGATGTGTTCACAGTATTTATATTACTGGTATGTGGTTAATAATTCTTGTATAATGTTTAAAGTTTTATTCAGTTGTCTTTTGCTATGAATGTGATGTGCATAAATTGAAGATGATGCAGGCAGGTACTTCAAAAGGTAAGTCTGGTATTGAGGGTGTGGGTTAGGACACAGGGTTAAGGGTTGGGGTGAAGTGCAGTGATTATCATAACGGGTCAGGATTAGGGTTTAGTGTATGAATTGGGCTTAAAAGTTACTGGTTAAGATTTATGATTTGGTTAAATGGTTAGAAGGATAGGGGTTAGGGTTTAGGGTTAGGGGTTAGGGCTAGGGTAAGGGTATAGGGTTAGGGTTCATTCAGGGTTTAGGGTACGCATTAACAGAGCACTCTCCACTGCTCTTTTTGCTCCACAAAGGGTACACTCCCTGTCCTTACACCTATAGTGTCTTGCACAGCTCTAAATGTGCAGGGAAATGTGTTATCTTGAAGGTGGAAATTCAGGTAATAAGGAAAAATCAGTATATTACTCCTGTGAAAGCTGGATAGTTGCAGCCTGCCACCTACCGGGAAGAAACACACTGGGTCACTTGTCTCTGCATTATGGCAACAACTTTGGTCCATTATTTCAGTTTCCCGAAAGGAACATGCTGCTTGCTACTTCTTACAGGAAAGTCATCATCCAGTCCAGTTTCACCGAATTAGGTTGTTGAGAACAGATATGGCAGTCAACACTCCCAGAACACTCACCACTGAACTCTTTACTCACGGAATGCTGTAATCTGTCCTTGGGCTCTCTTACACAGCTTTCTAACTGCAGGGACTTTGTTTATGTTCACATGGGATTTGGAACCTAAATGGCAGAATCGGCATTTATTCCTGAGACTACAGGGTGGTTGCAGTCTTGAGCCTGAAAGACACGCATACGGGTTTGTTTTCCTCTTCATCCGACCACAGCTTTGCTTAAGTATCTGCATTTTCTGAAACACAGGCGCTTGCTTATTCATGCTAGAAAGTCAGGTGATAGCACAATTTTGCACACTCAGGGTAGCAACAGGTATGGCAGAAGTCCTCACAGAACAATCGTCCCTGAATTCTTTTCAAAGGCAATGTTAGAGTGTGTTCCAGGAGTTTCTTTACACAGCTCTGAAGCTGTGGGGAAACATTTCTTTGAACCTAGAACTCAGGGCCTTAAGACAAAGCAGCATTTTGCCTAACGAACACGGAAGACTTGCCATGTCCAAGTTGATGGAAGAGTGCACGTGGCATTCCTTCCATCTTTAGGACTACAAGTCTCATCAAGTAATTGTGTTTTCTGGGAGACACATGCTACTTAACCAATTCTTGATGGGAAGTCCTCTGATTGTACAGGTTTAGCTGATCAGGGTTAAAACAGATACAAAAATCCAGATTCACAGATAGCACATTTTGTACTAGGAATGCAATTACATAGCTTTGAAACTGCAGGGAGATGTCTTTTTGTGCACTGGAATGCAAAAATAGTGTCTGCTATGCAAAAATAGTCATTTTCCCTTGTGAAACCTGTGTATTTGCAGCATCTAACCTGCCAGAAAAGCACAACAAGCTCATTCTACTGTTGAATTCCAGAACAGCTTTGGTTAAGTAGCTGACTCTTCAATGAATCCTGTGGGCTTCCCTGGTGGCTCACTGGGTAAAGCGTCTGCTTGCAATGTGGGAGACCCGGCTTTGATCCCTGGGTTGGGAAGTTTCCCTAGAGAAGGAAATGGCAACCCCACTCCAGTACTCTTGCCTGGAAAATTCAATGGACAGAGGAGCCCAGTAAGCTGCAGTCCATGGAATAGGAAAGAGTCAAACACAGCTGAGCAAATTCACTTCTCATGAAGCAGGTGGCTTGCCACTTCTTGTTGTGAGGTCTCCTGATGTTGCTTTTACCCTCAACTGGTTAAAGCAGGGTTCGCCCTCCACATTCACTGAGCAATCTCCATGGGTATCTTTGTGTGCAAATGGTACAGTTTCTGTACATTAGGACAGTCTTGACACAGCTCTATGTGCAGGGAAAAGTGTTGTCTTGAAGGTGGAAATCCAGGTAAATCAGTATATTCCTCCTGTGAAAGCGGGATTGTAGCAACTTGCAAGCAGCCAGGAAGAAACACACTGAGTCACTTGACTGTGCATTATGAGAACAGCTTTGGTCCATTATTTGAGTTACCCAAAAGAAACATGCTGCTTGCCACTTCTTACTGGGAAGTCATCACCCAGTCCAGTTTCACCGAATTAGGCTGTTGACAAAAGGTATGGCAGTCAACAGTCCCAGAACATTCCCCACTGAACTCTAGTCCTGGAATGTTGACATCTGTCCTTGGTCTCTCCTATACAGCTTGCTAATTCCAGGGACATTTGTTTATGTTCCCAGGGATTTGGAGCCCAAATGGCAGAAGCAACATTTCTTCCTGAGACTGCAGGGTGGTTGTAGTCTTTAGCCTGAAAGACACACACACAGGTTCATTTTCCTCTTCTTTCTGACCACAGCTTTGCTTAAGTATCTGTGTTTTCTGAAAGCACAGGTACTTGCTTATTCATGCTACAAAGTTGGCTGAGTAATTTCGCCCCCTCAGGGTAACAACAGGTATGGCAGAAGCTCTCACAGAACACTCTTCCCTGAACTCTTTTCTAAGGGAATGGTATAGTGTGTTCCAGAAGTGTCTTTACTCAGCTTTGAAGCTGTGTGGAAATGTTTCTCTGAACCTAGAACTCGGGGCCTGAAGAGAAAGCATATTTGCCTAAGGAACCAGGAATACTTACAGTCTCCAATTTGAAGGAGGAGCACACGGAATCATATTTCCCGTCTTTAGGACCACAAGTCTTTTCAAGTTCTGGTATTTTCTGAGAGAAACACACAGCTTGCCATTTCTTCATGGGAGGTAGTCTGAGTACAGTTTTATCTAGGAGGGTAAACACACACAGAGAACTCAACATTCACGGATAACACATTGTGTCCTAGGAATGTATTTACATAACTTTGAAACTGTAGGGAGATGTCTTTTTGTGCACTGGTATTTGGGATCTAACATGCAAAAGCAGTCATTTTCCCTCGTGAAACCTGTGTAGTTGTAGCATCCAAGCAGCTGTAAAAGCACAACAGTCTCATTCTACTCTTGAACTCTAGAACAGCTTTTGTTAAGTAGCTGACTTTTCAATGAATCTGGTGGACTTCTATGGTGGCTAAGAAGGTAAAGCATCTGCTGCAATGTGGGAGACCTGTGTTTGATCCCTGGGGGTCAGGAAGAACCCCTGGAGAAGGAAATGGCAAACTCACACCAGTACTCTTGCATAGAAAATTCAGTGGACAGAGGAGCCTGGTAAGCTACAGTCCATGGAATTGCAGAGGCAAACATGACTGGGCAGATTCACCACTCATGAAGCAGGCGGCTTGCCACCTCTTGCTGCAAGGTCTCCTGGTACTTTTCACTTAAACAGGGTAAAGCAGGCTTTGCCCTCCACATTCAGTGAGTACTGTTGACGGGTAATTTTGCTGTGAAATGGTACAGTGTCTGTACACTAGGAATGTCTTGACACAGCTCTAAATGTGCAGGGAAATGTGTTATCTTGAAGGTAGAAATGCAGGTAATATCGAAAAATCAGTATATTTCTCCTGTAAAAGCTGGATACTAGCATCATTTAAGCAGCCAGAAAGAAACACACTGGGTCACTTGCACATGCATTATGACAACAGCTTTGGCCCATTATTTGAGCTATCTGAAAGGAATATGCTGCTTGCCACTTCTTACTGGGAAGTCATTATCCAGCCCAGTTTTACCGAATTAGGTTGCTGACAACAGGTATGGCAGTCAACACTCCAAGAACACTCCCCACTGAACTCTCACAACACTCCCCACTGAATTCTTTACTCATGGAATGGTGCAGTCTGTCCGTGGGCTCTCTTACACAATTTTCTAACTACAGTGACATTTATGTTCACAGTATTTGGGGCCTAAATGGCAGAAGCAGCATTTCTTCCAGTGACTGCAGATTGGTTGCAGTCTTAAGCCTGAAAGACATGTATACCGGTTCATTTTCGTCTTCTTTATGACCGCAGCTTTTTAAAAGTATCTGTGTTTTCTGAAAGCACAATTGCTTGCTTATTCAGGCTAGAAAGTCAGCTGACAGAGTAATTTCATCCACTCAGGGAAACAAAAGATACGGCAGAAGCTCTCACAGAACATTCTTCCCTGACCTCTTTTCTAAGAGAATGGTGCTGTGTATTCTAGGTGTGTCTTTGCATAGCTCTGAAGTTGTGGGGAAATGTTTTTCTAACCTAGAACTCGGGGCCTGAAGACAAAGCAGCATTTTCCATCTACAACCTGATGGAAGAGCGGACGTGGCATTCCTCCCATCTTCAGGACCACAAGTCTCATCAAGTACTTGTGCTTTCTGGGAGAAACATGCTACTTGCCATTTCTTTATGGAAAGTCCTCTGGCTGTACAGGTTTAGATATCAGTGTTAAAACAGATACAGAAGTCCTTATTCACAGATAGCACATTGGGTCCTAAGAATGCATTTACACAGCTTTGAAACTGCAGGGAAACATCTTTTTGTACACTGGGATTTGGGGTCTGATGTGCAAAAGCAGTCATTTCCCCCGTGAAACCTGTGTATTTGCAGCATCCAACCTGCTGGAAAAGTACTACAGGCTCATTCTACTGTTGAATTCCAGCTTTGGTTAAGTAGCTGATTTTTCAATGAATCCGGCAGGCTTCTGTAGTGGCTCAGAGAGTGAAGTGTCTGCCTGCAATGCTGGAGATCCAGGTTCGATCCCCTGGTTGGGAAGATCTCCTGGAGAAGGAAATGGACACCCCACTCCAGTACTCTTGCCTGAAAAGTTTAATGGACAGAGGAGCTTGGTAATCTACAGTCCATGGAATTGCAAGTCCACTTCTTATGCCACTTCTTGCTGCGAGGTTTCCTGACGGTACTTTTCACGTCACCATGGTAAAGCAGTCTTTGCCATCCACATTCACTGAGCACTCTCGACGGGTAACTTTGCTTTGCAAACAGTACAGTGTCTGTACACTAAGAGTGTCTTGACACAGCTCTAAATGTGCAGGGAATTGTGCTGTCTTGAAGCTGAAAATCCAGGTAATATGGCAAAATCAGTATATTCCTCATGTGTAAGCTGGGTAGTAGTAGCCTGCAAGCAGTAAGGAAGAAACACACTGGGTCACTTGCCTGTGCATTATGACAACAGCTTTGGTCCATTATTTGAGTTACCTGAAAGGAACATGCTGCTTGCCATGTCTTCCAGGGAAGTCATCACCCAGTCTAGTTTCACCGAATTAAGCTGCTGACAACAGGTATGGCAGTCAACACTTGCAGAACACTCCCCACTCAACTGTCACAACACTCCCTTCTGGACTCTTTACTCATAGAATGATGTAGTCTGTCCTTGCGCTTTCTTACACAGCTTCCTAACTAGAGCGATATTTGTTTATGGTCCCATGATATTTGGAGCCTAAACGGCACAAGCAGCATTTCTTCATATGACTGCAGGGTGGTTGCAATCTTAAGCCTGAAAGAAATGCACACGGTTTTATTGCTCTTCTTTATGACTGCGGCTTTGCTTAAGTATCTGTGTTTTCTGAAAGCAGAAGCGCTTGCTTAGTCATGCTACAGTCACCTGGCAGTGTAATATCGCCCTCTCAGGGTAACAATAGGTATGGCAGAAGCTCTCACAGAACATGCTTCCTTGAACTCTTCTAAGGGAATGGTACAGTGTGTTCTAGGAGTGTCTTTGTACAGCTCTGAAGCTGTGGGGAAATGTTTCTCTGAACCTAGAACTTGAGGCCTGAAGAGAAAGCTGCATTTTGCCAAATGAATCTGATAAACTTGCAATCTCCAACATGATGGAAGAGCACATGGGGGAATTTTTCCCAACGTTTGAACCTCAGGTGTCATCAAGTATTTGTATTTTCTGAGAGAAATATACTACTTGCCATTTCTTGATGGGAAGTCCTTTGACAGTACAGTTTTTGCTGATCAGGGTAAAGAGAGATACAGAAGTCCACATTCACAGATAGCACTTTATGTCCTAGGAATGCTTTTACACAGCTTTGAAACTGCAGAGAGATATCTTTTGTGAATCTGGAATTGGCGTATGACGTCCAAAAGCAGTAATTTCCCCTTGTGAAACCTGTTGCAACATCCAGAAGAACACAACAGGCCAGAAGAACACAACAGGCTCATTCTACTCTTGAATGCCAGAACAGCTTTGGTTAAGTAGCTGACTTTACGGTCAATTTGGTTGTCTTCTCTGGTGGCTCAGAGTGTTAAGCGTGTGGCTGCAATGTGGAAGACCCAGGTTCAATTCCCGGGTTGGGAAGATCCCTGGAGAAGGAAATGGCAACCCATCCCAGTACTCTTGCCTGGAAAATTCCAAGAACGGGGGAGCCTGGTAAGCTACAGTCCACGCAGAGTTGCACACGACTTAAGAAATTCACTTCTCGTGAAACAGGCGGCTTGCCATTTCTTTCTGTGAAGTCATTTGACAGTATGTTTCAGCTAATTAAGTTAAAAACAAGCTTTCCCTGTACATTCACAGAGCTCTCTCCACTGGTATCTTTGAGGCACAGACAGTTCAGTGTCTGTACACTAGGGAGTGTCTTTACACGCTCTAAATGTGCAAGGAAACATGCTTTCTTGAAGCTGGAAATCCACGCAATATGGCAAAATCAATGTATTCCTCCTGTGAAAACTGGATATTTGTAGTCTCAAATGAGCCAGGAAAAAATACATTTGGTCATTTTTCTCTGCAGTATGACAACAACTTTTGACCATTATCTGAGTTTTCTGAAAGGAACATGCTGCTTGCTGTGTCTTACGGGGAAGTCTTCACCCAGTCCGGTTTCACAGAATTAAGCTGACAATGGGTATGGCACTCAACACTCATGGAGTACACCCCATTGAATTCTCAGAACACTCCCCATTGAACTCTTTACACTGAACTCTTGTCCTCTTACACAGCTTTCTAACTATACTTGTTAACATGAGATTTGTACTGTAATGGCAGAAGCAGCATTTTTCATGTGACTGCAGGGTGCTTGCAGTCTTAAGTCTGAGAGAAATGCACACGGTTTCATATTCCTCTTCCTTATGACTGCAGTGTGTCCTAGGAGTGTTTCTGCATAGGTCTGATGCTGTGTGGAAACTTTTCTCTGAACCTAGAACTCGGGGCTTGAAGAGAAACAGCATTTTCACCTAAAGATCCTGGAATAATTGCAGTCTCCAACCTGATGGAAAAAGCAAAGGGTGGCATGTTTCCCTTCTTTATGACCAGAAATCTCAAGTACCTGTGTTTTCTGAGAGAAATACACTCCTTGCTGTTTCTTGATTGGAAGTCCTCTGACAGTACAGTTTTAGCTGATCTTGGTAAAAACACATACAGAAGTCAACATTCATGGATAGCACATTGTGTCCTAGGAAGGCATTTACACAGCTTTGAAACTGCAGGGAAACATCTTTACATGCACCTGAAATTGGGCTATGATGTCCAAAAGTAGTCATTTTGATTTAGGCCATACCTGAATGGTCTGAGATGGGAATAACGGACCACCTGGCCTGCCTCTTGAGAAACCTGTATGCAGGTCAGGAAGCAACAGTTAGAACTGAACAGGGAACAACAGACTGGTTCCAAATAGGAAAAGGAGTATGTCAAGACTGTATATTGTCACCCTGCTTATTTAACTTATATGCAGAGTACATCATGAGAAACGCTGGGCTGGCAGAAGCACAAGCTGGAATCAAGATTGCCAGGAGAAATAGCAATCACCTCAGATATGCAGATGACACCACCCTTATGGCAAAAAGTGAAGAGGAACTAAAAAGCCTCTTGATGAAAGTGAAAGAGGAGAGTGAAAAAGTTGGCTTAAGGCTCAACATTCAGAAAACAAAGATCATGGCATCTGGTCCCAACACTTCATGGGAAATGGATGGGGAAACAGTGGAAGCAGTGTCAGATTGTGTCTTTTTGGGCTCCAAAATCACTGCAGATGGTGACTGCAGCCATGAAATTAAAAGACGCTTACTCCTTGGAAGAAAAGTTATGACCAACCTAGATAGCATATTGAAAAGCAGAGACATTACTTTGCCAACAAAGGTCCGTTTAGTCAAGGCTATGGTTTTTCCATTGGTCATGTATGGATGTGAGAGTTGGACTGTGAAGTAAGCTGATCACTGAAGAATTGATGCTTTTGAACTGTGGTGTTAGAGAAGACTCTTGAGAGTCCCTTGGACTGCAAGGAGATCCAACCAGTCCATTCTGAAGGAGATCAGCCCTGGGATTTCTTTGGAAGGAATTATGCTAAAACTGAAACTCCAGTACTTTGGCCACCTCATGCGAAGAGTTGACTCACTGGAAAAGACTCTGATGCTGAGAGGGATGGGGGGCAGGAGGAGAAGGGGATGACCGAGGATGAGATGGCTGGATGGCATCACCGACTTGACGGACTTGAGTCTGAGTGAACTCCAGGAGTTGGTGATGGACAGGGAGGCCTGGCGTGCTGTGATTCATGGGGTCGCAAAGAGTTGGACACGACTGAGTGACTGAACTGAACTGAACTGAATCAAGGCTATGGTTTTTCCAGTAGTCATGTATGGATGTGAGAGTTGGACTGTGAAGTAAGCTGAGCACCAAAGAATTGATTCTTTTGAACTGTGGTGTTAGAGAAGACTCTTGAGAGTCCCTTGGACTGCAAGGAGATCCAACCAGTCCATTCTGAAGGAGATCAGCCCTGGGATTTCTTTGGAAGGAATGATGCTAAAACTGAAACTCCAGTACTTTGGCCACCTCATGCGAAGAGTTGACTCACTGGAAAAGACTCTGATGCTGAGAGGGATGGGGGGCAGGAGGAGAAGGGGATGACCGAGGATGAGATGGCTGGATGGCATCACCGACTTGACGGACTTGAGTCTGAGTGAACTCCAGGAGTTGGTGATGGACAGGGAGGCCTGGCGTGCTGTGATTCATGGGGTCGCAAAGAGTTGGACACGACTGAGTGACTGAACTGAACTGAACTGAATGGTCTAGTGGTTTTCCCTACTTTCTTCTATTTAAGTCTGAGTTTTGCAATAATAGATCATGATCTGAGCCACAGTTAGCTCCTGGTCTTGTTTTTGCTGACTGTATAGGGCGTCTCCATCTTCGGCTACAAAGACTATAATCAGTCTGATTTTAGTATTGACCATCTGGTGATGTCCATGTGTAGTGTTGCAGTGATTTTGGAACCCCAGAAAATGAAATCTGTCACTGTTTGCACTTTTCCCCCATCTATTTGCCATAAAGTGATGAGACCAATTTCCATGATCTCAAGTTTTTTGAAAGTTGAGTTTTCAGCCAGCTTTTTCAGTCTTCTCTTTCACCTTCGCCAAGAGGCTCTTTCTTTAGTGCCTCTTTGTTTTTTGCCATAAAGGTAGTGTCATCTCCACATCTGAGGTTATTAATATTTCTCCCAGGAATCTTGATTCTAGCTTAAGCTTCATTCAGCCTGGCATTTTGCTCAATATACTGCATAGAAGTTACGTAAGTAGGGTTGCAATATATAACGTCATACTCCTTTCCCAATTTGGAACCAGTTCATTGTTCCATATGCATTCTAATTGTTGCTTCTTCACCTGTATACAAGTTCATCAGGAGGCAGGTAAATTGATTTTGAATTCTCATCTCTTGTAGAATTTTCCACAGTTTGTTGTGATCCACACAGCCAGATGTTTTAGTGATGCCAATGTAGGAGAAATAGATGCTTTTCTGGAATTCCCTTGCTTTTTCTCTGGTCCAGCAAATCTTGGTACTTAAATGCAGTTTTTATATCTGGAAGTTCTTGGTTCACATACTGTTGAAGCCTAGCTGGAAGGATTTTTGAGCATTATTTTGCTAGCATGTGAAATAAGTGCAGTTGTGCAGTAGTTTTAGCATTTTTTTGTCATTGGGTTTCTTCGGGGTTGAAATGAACACTGATCTATTCCAGTCCAGTGTCAACTGCTGAGTTTTCCTAATTTGCTGGCATATTGAGTGAAGCACTTTCACAGCATCATCTTTTACAAACTGAAATAGTTCAGTTGCGATTCCATCACCTCCACTAGCATTGTTTGTAGTAATGCCTCCCAAGCCCCACTTGACTTCACACTTCAGGATGTCTGGCTCTAGATCAGTGATCACACTGTCACGGTTATGCAGGTCATTAAGATCTTTTTTGGATAATTCTTCTGTGTGTTTTTTCTACCTGTTCTTAGTATCTTTTGCCTCTGTTATGTCCATATCATTTCTGTCCTTTAGTGTGTCCACCTTTGCGTGAAATATTCCCTAATGCCAATCTGTAATTTTCTTGGAGAGATTTCTAGTGTCTTTCCCATTCTATTATTTTCCTCTATTTTTTTGCATTGTTCACTTAAGAAAGCTTCTTATCTCTTGTTGCTGTTCTTTGGAACTTTGCATTCAGATGGTAATATCTTTTCTTTTCTCCCTTGCCTTTCACTTTTCTTCCTTTCTGTTATTTGTAAGGCCTCCTCAGACAACCATTTTGTCTTCTTGCATATCTTTTTCTTGGTGATGTTTTTAGTCGCTGCCTCCTGTACAGTGTTGTGAATGTCCGTCCTTAGTTCTTCAGGCACTGTGTCTACCAGATCTAATCCTTTGACTTTATATGTCACTTTCACTGTATAAGTATGGGATTTGATTTAGGTCATACCCGAATATCCTAGTGGTTTCCCCCTACTTTCTTTAATTTAATTCTGAATTTTGCAATATGGAGTTCATAATCTGAGCATTGGCGGCTTCCAGTCTTGTTTTTTCTGATTGTATAGGGCTTCTCCATCTTTGGCTTCAAATAATATAATTAATCTAATTTCAGTATTGACCATCTGGTGATGTCCATGTGTAGAGTCGTCTCTTGTGTTGGAAGAGGGTGTTTGCTGTGACCAGTGTGTCCCCTTGGTAAAACTTTGTTAGCTTTTACAGTGATTAACTTTTTACCACATGGCTAAACTTGCCTGTTACTCTAGATATCTCTTGACTTCCTATTTTTGCATTCCAGTTTGAGTAAAGTCTGGGAGTTGGTGATGGACAGGGAGGCCTATCATGCTGCAGTCTATGGGGTTGTAAAGAGTTGGACATGACTGAGTGACTGAACTGAACTGCACTGATGATGAAAAGAACTTTTATTTTTTGGTGTTAGTTCTAGAAAGTCTTCATAGAACCATTTAACTTAGCTTCTTTGGCATTATCAGTTGGGACATAGACTTGGATTACTGTGATACTGAATAGTTTCCCTTGGAAACAAGCCAAGATCATTCTGTCATTTTTGAGATGAAAGCCAAGTACTGTATTTTGGGCTTGTTTTTGACTATGAGTCAAGATGGTGGAGTAGAGGGACATGAGCTCCTCTTCTCCTGCAAAAACAACAAATTGCACCTAGCTGCTGAGCAATCACTGACAGGAGAATGTTGGAACACATCATAGAAAGATACCCCATGTTCAAGGGCAAAGAAGTCAAAACAAGATGGTAGGAAGGGCACAATCATGTTTAAAATCAAATCTCATACCCACCACAGACACTTGGAGGGCACAAACAAAACCTTGTGTGTATCAGGACCCAGGGAAAGCAACTATGTTCCTATTAAAAAAAACAAAACATGCAATGCACTTCTATTTTCCTGTAGTTACCAAGCTTACATCTCAAGACTTATTTATTTTATAACTGGAAGTTTGTAACTTTGATACACTTCCTACTTTTCTCCCATGTCATCCCCACATCTAGCAACCACCAATATGTTCTCTGTATTATACACTTGGTTTTTTGTTTTGTTTGTTTTGTTTTTTCATTTATATTCCTCATGTAAGTGAGATCATATAGTATTTGTTTTTTCTCTTTCTAACTTAATTCACTTATTCTATTCCCTTAAATTCTATCTATGTTGTTGCCAAAAACAAGATTTCATTATTTTCATGTCTGAACAAGATTGCATTTTTTTTGTATGTATTACCTTATTTTTAACCGCTCATCCATTGATGGACACTTAGGTTGTTTCCGTGTCTTGGCTCTTGTGAATAATACTGTAATGAACATAGATAGGAAGATATCTTTTCAAGTGTTTTTGCCTTCTTTGAGTATATATCCAGAAATGGAATTGTTGGATCATAGGATAGTTCTATCTGTAATTTTTGAAGAAAACTCAATAGCATTTTCCACAGTGGCTGCACCAATTTATATTCCCACCAGCAATGCACAAGGATTCTGTTTTCTCCACATCTGTACTAGCACTTGTTATTTCCAGGCATTTGGACAATAGCCGCTGTAACAAGTGTGAGGTAATATCTCATTGCAGTTTTGATTTGCATTTTCCTGGTGATTAGTTAAATTGAACACCTTTTAATATACTTTTGACCATTTCTTTGTCTTTCTAGAAAAAAAAATGTCTACTCAGATCCTCTGACCATTTTTTCAATTGAATTGTTTTTGGTATTAAGGTATATGAATTTTTTACATAGTTTAAATATGAACCTCTTATCAGATATAATTTCTAAATATATTCTGCTATTATGTAGGTTGTCTTTTAATTTTTTCATTGTTTCCATTCCTGTGAAGAAGCATTTTACTTTGATGCAGACTCACTTGATTTTTGCTTTTGTTGCCTTTGATTTTGGTGTCAAATCAAAAAAAGATTATCACCAACACCAATGTCAAGGAACTTACTGTCAATGTTTTTGTCTAAAAATTTTATTCTTTCATGTCTCATATTCACGTATTTAATCCATTTTAATTAATTTTGTTGTATGTTATAAGATAATGGCCCAGATTCTAGTTGCCTATGGATGTCTAGTTTTCCCAACACCGTTTATTAGCTATGTTGACATTTTGGTCCAGTTTCATTCTTTGCATATGGTTCTCCAGTTTTCCCACACTTTATATTGAAAATACCATCTTTTTTCCATTGTATGTGTGTGTGCTCCGTCGCTCAGTTGAGTCCGACACTTTGTAGACCCAAGGACTGTAGTCCACCAGGCTTCCGTGGAATTTTCCAGGCAAGAAGATTGAAGTTGGGGTGCCATTTCCTACTCTAGGGAATCTTCCTGACCAGAGATCAAACTCATGTTTCTTGTGTCTCCTGTATTGGTGGGCAGGTTCTTTACCACTAGCACCATCTGGGAAACCTCTATATTCCTAGCTTATTCATCATAATTTAATTGGCCATATAGGTGTGGGTGTATTTCTGGGCTTTTGATTCTGTTTCATTAATCTATATGTCTGTTTTTTTATGGCAATACCTTACTACTATGATTATTATAGCTGTGTAATAAAGTTTGAAATCAGAAGCATGACTCCTTTAATTTTCTTTTTTCTCCAGATTTCTTGGTTATTTAGCGATCTTTTGTAGTTTTCTCTGTCAAAGTTTAGAGTTGTTTGTTTTATTTATGAGAAAAACACCCTTAATATTTTGATATGGTTTGCATTGAATTTGTACACTGGCTTGGATGCTATGGATTTTAACAATTTTAATTTTTCTAATTCATGAGCATGGAGTATTCATTTACTTATATGTTTTCTTCAATGTTTTTCACCAATGTCCTATAGTTTTTAATATATGAACCTTTATATCCTTGGTTAAATTCATTTCTAAGTATTTTACCCTTTTTATATGATTGTAAATGGGATTGTTTTCTTAATTCTTCTTTCTGTCAGTTTGTATGGGAGTATAAAAATGTGACAGATACTTGTATCTTGATTTTGTTTTGCATATTTTTACTGAAAGTATTTACTAGTTCTAACAGTGTTTTGGTGGAGTCTTAAGGGTTTTCTATATTTAATATCAAGTCAACTGCAAAGTTTTACTTCTCTTCCAATATAGAATAACCTTCATTTCTCACTCTTTCTTACTACTCTGGATACAATTCTGGTACTATGTTAAATGAAATTAACAAGTGTGGGCATCCTTGTAGTTTCTGATCTTAGAGAAAAAGCTTCAGTTTTTGACCTTTTGAGTATTATGCTTGTCATATATACCCTTTATTATGCTGAAGTATGCTCCCTCCATACACATTCCATTGATCCTTCTTATCATAAATGCATACTGAATTTTTATCAAATGCATTTTCATCATCTGTTGAGATGATCATATAATTTATATCTTTCACTTTATTAATGTGCTATATCACTAAAGCACAAACTGGAAGATAAAACTAAAGCAAGGTGCCAAGTGGGAGATAAAGCAATGAAAATAAAACTAACAAATATGTTAAGAGGAAAGGAAACAAAGGAAGAAAGAATAGATATGCAAAGTTAAATAGAGGTAGATGAAGATTTGTATACATTAAAGATTCACTGAAAAGAATAGCAGGAAAAGCAAACAAAGAATAAATATAGAAAAATAATAATGGGTTTTAAAACATTAAAAATTAAAATTAAAAAATAATTTTAAAAAAGGGAAGAAGAAAAAAAAAAAAGAAAAAAAAAAAGGGAAACAACTCCACAGAACTGCCAAAGCCCAATGTAGAGTCACAGGTTTATAATAACAGTAAACAATGTGACTTGAGGGAAAATAAAAGCTCAAAATCTTAATTAGATTTCATAGTGTTAATAAATCAACAATACAACAGAGAGGGGAAAAAGGAAAAGATAAAAAGAACAAAAAAATCCAAAAGCATCTACAGAGCAAGTCAAAACATAAGAATAATAAATGTTTTTCTTGAGTCTCTGCTATCAGAGTCCTTTCCCTTGCTGGGAGTCACAGTCTACCTTACTTCCCTAGGATGCTCTCCACCACTGTGCTATCTCTGGACCTGCTCTGGCAGAAGCTCAGATTCTAATCTGGTCCTACTCCTATGTGTTCTTGCCTTCAATGTTCACAGGTATCAGAACTAATGTGTTTTCTTTTGTGAGAGCTCTCATTGTCCTTTTATATATTCCATAGGCACAGAGTCTGCCTAGTTGATCATGTGGATTTAATGTGCAGCTTGTACAACTGGTGGGAATGTTTGGGGTTTTCTTCCTTAGCCACACTGCCCCTGGGTTTCAACTGTGGTCTTATTTCTATCTCTGTATGTGGGTTGTCCACCGGGTTTGCTCCTGAGGCTGCCCTGAAGGACTTGGGTCTGCCCTGTGTGAATGCCATGTGTGGAGGTGGCACAGCTACAGGGGTTCTGGCAGCACCAGTTACTGAGGAGAGTTGGTGGCTAGGGCAGCAGGAAATAACAGTGCTCTAGAAGAGTATGGCAACCAGTATTGGTCAATATGCTCCACTTCTTGCCTTGAGAACCCCCCAGACAGAGAAGCATGGCAGACCACAGTCCACAGGGTCGCACAGAGCCAGAGAACCAAAGGGACCCTGCATACATAGATATGTTAGGCAGGTAGAATAGGAAAAAGGAGCCCAGAATTGTGGTGGCTAAAAGACAAAGACGTGAAAACCCTTCGAAAAGGAACAAAGGAAGGTCCAAGGACCTATTGAGAACCTCATGTGAAACAAACAGCCCTCCTGGCTTGCGTAATTTATATAGGACAGGTTTAGACGGAGGAGGAAAAACATATAAAAGAGGAGCCAAAAATTGAGCCTCAGTCTTCTCTTCGCTTCTTTTGTGTCGGCCCACCCTCACACCTTGAGGACACTTTTCCTTTGGTTGCCAAACCGAGGTATAACATCAATCCATCCATTGCTTTAATTTTTTGCTGCAGCAAGACAGAACCAAGGAAATTACAAACTGCCCTGACATCTATGGTGCCATGACTCAGGTTTAACCTTGCTGGAACAACCTCAGCTTGGCCCCTGTGAGGTGGAGGCCAAGCACAGCAGAAGCCAACTGGGTGTAAGCTCCCATGGTGGAAGCTGAATGCAAAGAAAACCCAGTGCAAGGGAAGTGACATAAGAAAAAAAAAAAAGAAAAAAAAAAAGGGAAACAACTCCACAGAACTGCCAAAGCCCAATGTAGAGTCACAGGTTTATAATAACAGTAAACAATGTGACTTGAGGGAAAATAAAAGCTCAAAATCTTAATTAGATTTCATAGTGTTAATAAATCAACAATACAACAGAGAGGGGAAAAAGGAAAAGATAAAAAGAACAAAAAAATCCAAAAGCATCTACAGAGCAAGTCAAAACATAAGAATAATAAATGTTTTTCTTGAGTCTCTGCTATCAGAGTCCTTTCCCTTGCTGGGAGTCACAGTCTACCTTACTTCCCTAGGATGCTCTCCACCACTGTGCTATCTCTGGACCTGCTCTGGCAGAAGCTCAGATTCTAATCTGGTCCTACTCCTATGTGTTCTTGCCTTCAATGTTCACAGGTATCAGAACTAATGTGTTTTCTTTTGTGAGAGCTCTCATTGTCCTTTTATATATTCCATAGGCACAGAGTCTGCCTAGTTGATCATGTGGATTTAATGTGCAGCTTGTACAACTGGTGGGAATGTTTGGGGTTTTCTTCCTTAGCCACACTGCCCCTGGGTTTCAACTGTGGTCTTATTTCTATCTCTGTATGTGGGTTGTCCACCGGGTTTGCTCCTGAGGCTGCCCTGAAGGACTTGGGTCTGCCCTGTGTGAATGCCATGTGTGGAGGTGGCACAGCTACAGGGGTTCTGGCAGCACCAGTTACTGAGGAGAGTTGGTGGCTAGGGCAGCAGGAAATAACAGTGCTCTAGAAGAGTATGGCAACCAGTATTGGTCAATATGCTCCACTTCTTGCCTTGAGAACCCCCCAGACAGAGAAGCATGGCAGACCACAGTCCACAGGGTCGCACAGAGCCAGAGAACCAAAGGGACCCTGCATACATAGACATGTTAGGCAGGTAGAATAGGAAAAAGGAGCCCAGAATTGTGGTGGCTAAAAGACAAAGACGTGAAAACCCTTCGAAAAGGAACAAAGGAAGGTCCAAGGACCTATTGAGAACCTCATGTGAAACAAACAGCCCTCCTGGCTTGCGTAATTTATATAGGACAGGTTTAGACGGAGGAGGAAAAACATATAAAAGAGGAGCCAAAAATTGAGCCTCAGTCTTCTCTTCGCTTCTTTTGTGTCGGCCCACCCTCACACCTTGAGGACACTTTTCCTTTGGTTGCCAAACCGAGGTATAACATCAATCCATCCATTGCTTTAATTTTTTGCTGCAGCAAGACAGAACCAAGGAAATTACAAACTGCCCTGACATCTATGGTGCCATGACTCAGGTTTAACCTTGCTGGAACAACCTCAGCTTGGCCCCTGTGAGGTGGAGGCCAAGCACAGCAGAAGCCAACTGGGTGTAAGCTCCCATGGTGGAAGCTGAATGCAAAGAAAACCCAGTGCAAGGGAAGTGACAATAACCCCAGTGTGCTGGAAACCAGGGCAGCAAAAACAAACTTGGCAGAAAGCTCATGTGGCTCAGTCTCAGAATCTAGAAATCCTCTGGTTGGGGTAGGAAGTCCTTGCTCCTATGGCTCCTATGGCTCCTAGGACATATGGCTAACAACATCTTAATTCCTTTACAATCTTGTTGTCTTGAAACCCCTATGAACAGGTGAACAGCAGTGGGTGCCACTGGTTGTCCCAAAGGCTCTACTATTTGCTGTGCCTTAGTAGCTGTTTCCCATGTGTGGGGAGGTTCTTCTGTCCTTAATCTTCTTTCTGCCAAGGATCAGGCCAATGAAAACTGTGAGCACAGGTCAGGTATTTAGCAGATATTCCGGCAGGTTATGAAGGGGATTATGCGACATGTTTTTTCCCACTGCTTTTTCCTCCTGTCCTTCAGCTCCTGTCTTCACCTATGCCACTGCTTACAAAGTATTGAGAAGGTCATCATCTTTCCATTTCTGAAAGTTGTACTTGAAACCGTTTACCTAAGACTGGGACTCAGACCCGCATGGCAGGGACTCTGTGCTATGCTTAGTCACTCAGTCATATCCGACTGGGACTTGAGCCTGGTCCAAACCCACAGTGCCTGGTTTTAGGACTGAATGAAACTCAGGCTTTTGATTTCTCATTGCAAAAAAATTCAGTGAGAGGCAGTAATAAGTAAGAGGTGGATTTGTTCAGATTCGGAGAGAAGCAGACTCTACAGGGTGTGGGCCATCACAGAGGGCTAGTGCAACAGCCATGGAATGTTGTGTGGTTAGTTTTTGTGAACTGGGTGATTTCATATGCTAATGAGTGGGAGGGTCACTCCTCAGTCTTTGACAGTGACTTGGAACTGTCCTGGCATCTCTGGATGTGTCATTTAGCTTGCGGATTGAGTATCAAGGTTCAGTTGAATTTGACTTTTCATCTTGGACCCATTTGATTTTAATTGGTTTGTATTATGCCCTTGGGCTATGCAATTCTTTCTTTCTTTCTTTTCTTTCTTTTATTTATTTTTTTGTATTTATTTATTTTTTTACACGAACTCCCAAACATGAACCCCTGTTTCATGCTCTTTTCCTGAGCCCTGTCCAGGCCCACAATGTTGCATCTATGATCCCCGGGAGGGGCAATGAGAAAATAGCTGGCCCATGGGAGGGAAATACTGTATAATATCCAATCTCTGTAGATAGTCAGCCCTTCACATTCCATGTTTCCTACAACAAGTGCGACAACAGTACCTTTCAGTGGACCTGCTTGGGTGGGTGACAGGCACACAATGCCTGCTAGAGGTACATCTGTTGGTGGCATCCCTTCAAGGGCAACTGGACTTCCAGGGATAATGTTTGCCACTTTGGGAGTTAAGCCCTGTAAGCGGTTTGGGCCCAAACCCTTACCACCTTTCTCCTAAAGTTACAAACATACCCCACTCCACTTTTATGAAACATCTGCTCTTAACAATTTGTTGTTTTTTAAAAATTTATTTAAAAAATAAATTTATTTTAACTGGAGGCTAATTACTTTACAATATTGTATTGGTTTTGCCATACATAAACATGAATCTGCCATGGATGCACATGTGTTCCCCATCCTGAACCCCCCTCCCATCTCCCTCCCCATACCATCCCTCTGGGTCATCCCAGTGCACCAGCCCCAAGCATCCTGTATCATGCGTCTAACTTGGACTGGCGATTCGTTTCACATATATTATACATGTTTCAATGCCATTCTCCCAAATCATCCCACCCTCGCCCTCTCCCACAGAGTCTAAAAGACTGTTCTATACATCTGTGTCTCTTTTGCTGTCTCCCATACAGGGTTATTATTATCATCTTTTAAAATTCCATATATATGTGTTAGTATACTGTATTGGTGTTTTCCTTTCTGGCTAACTTCACTCTGTATAGGCTCCAGTTTCATCCACCTCATTAGAACTGATTCAAATGTATTCTTTTTAACGGCTGAGTAATACTCCACTGTGTATATGTACCACAGCTTTCTTATCCATTCATCTGCTGATGGACATCTAGGTTGCTTCCATGTCCTGGCTATTGTAAACAGTGCTGCGATGAACACTGGGGTACATGTGTCTCTTTCAGTTCTGGTTTCCTCTGTGTGTATGCCCAACAGTGAGATTGCTGGGTCATATGGCAGTTCTATTT
>SJYX01001154.1:106196-119910 GCA_006410675.1 Oreotragus oreotragus | reverse complement strand
GGAAGTTTTCAACTATTATCTCTTCAAGTATTTTCTCATGGTCTTTCTTTTTGTCTTCTTCTTCTGGGACTCCTATAATTTGAATGTTGGGGCATTTAACATTGTCCCAGAGGTCTCTAAGATTGTCCTCATTTCTTTTAATTAGTTTTTCTTTTTTCCTCTCTGATTCATTTATTTCTACCATTCTATCTTCTACCTCACCAATCCTATCTTCTGCCTCTGTTATTCTACTATTTGTTGCCTCCAGAGTGTTTTTGATCTCATTTATTGCATTATTCATTATATATTGACTCTTTTTTATTTCTTCTAGGTCCTTGTTAAACCTTTCTTGCATCTTCTCAACCCTTGTCTCCAGGCTATTTGTCTGTGATTCCATTTTGTTTTTGAGATTTTGGATCATTTTCACTATCATTATTTGGACTTCTTTATCAGGTAGATTCCCTATCTCTTCCTCTTTTGTTTGGTTTGGCGGGCATTTATCCTGTTCCTTTACCTGCTGGATATTCCTCTGTCTCTTCATCTTGTTTATATTGCTGTGTTTGGGGTGGCCTTTCTGTATTCTGGCAGTTTGTGGAGTTCTTTTTATTGTGGAGCTTCCTAGCTGTGGGTGGGGTTGTACAGGTGGCTTGTCAAGATTTCCTGGTTAGGGAAGCTTGTGTCAGTGTTCTGGTGGGTGGAGCTGGATTTCTTCTCTCTGGAGTGCAATCAAGTATCCAGTAATGTTATGAGGTGTCAATGGGTTTGGAGTGACTTTGGGCAGCCTGTGTAATGAAGCTCAGGGCCGTGTTCCTGTGTTGCTGGAGAATTTGCATAGTATGTCTTGCTCTGGAACTTGTTGGCCCTTGGGTGATGCTTGGTTTCAGTGTAGGTATGGAGGCATTTGATGAGCTCCTGTCAATTAATGTTTCCTGGAGTCAGGAGTTCTCTGGTGTTCTCAGGATTTGGACTTAAGCCCCCTGCTTCTGGTTTTCAGTCTTATTTTTACAGTAGCCTCAAGACTTCTCCATCTATACAGCACCGTTGATAAAACATCTAGGTTAAAGATGAAAAGTTTCTCCACAGTGAGGGACACCTAGAGAGGTTCACAGAGTTACATGGAGAAGAGAAGAGGGAGGAGGGAGATAGAGGTGATCCGAATGAAATGAGGTGGAATCAAAAGAAGAGAGAGCAAGCTAGCCAGTAATCACTTCCTTATGTGTGCTTCACAGTCTGGACCACTCAGAGATGTTCACGGTGTTACACAGAAAAGACGGAGAAAGGAGACAGAGGTGGCTAGGAGGATAAAAGGGGGAATCAAAAGGAGAGAGACAGATCCAGCCAGTAATCAGTTCCCTAAGTGTCCTCCACAGTCCAGAATACACAAAGAGATTCACAGAATTGGGTAGAGAAGAGAAGGGGGAGGGAGGAGATAGAGGCGACCTGGTGGAGAAAAAGAGTCCAAAGAGGGAGAGAGCAGTCAAGCCATTAATCTTGCTCCCGAGTAAAAATGGGTACTGAAGAGTGGGTTCTTAAAGGTACAAAACTGATAACAAATACCAAAAAGCAAAGATTAAAAATCTAGAGTAGAGGTTGGGTTTTCAAAAATACAATACTAAAGAAAAAAAAATCACAAAAGTTATAAAATGTATATATATGAAGTTTGCTTTAAAAAATAGGGTCTCTCTTTTTTGTAAAGTAATAGTAGGTTATAAAAATGAAAATTAAAGGTGTAATAGAGGACTTAAAACTTAAACAAAAGGAATGATAGTACAAATAGTAAAAATATATCTAGGACTTTCTCTGGTGGTGTTGTGGGCAGTGTGGGGGTCTGTTCATTTTCAGATAGTTCCTTGATCTGGCTTATACTCTGAAGATCTATAGGCCCCTTCCTATGTAGTTGGTACTAACTATGGGGTTTTAATCTGTTGCACCTGTCACTTCCAAGATGGTTCCCTCTGGTTTAGCTTCTTCTGTTTGCTGGTCTCTTCAGCGCCTAATTTCCACCCTGACACAAGGGGGCAGTGGTGGACACTTTTAAAGGCTCACTTGTTCAGTCCTGTTGTGGGGAGGGAGGGACGCTGCAAATAAATAACACTGGTGTGTGCTCACAGTGTCTCGGTCACACTGGGTTTGCCCCCGCTCATTGCGTGTGTGCTTTCCCTGTCTACACTGCTTAGGCTCTAGGTTGCTCTGCCAAGAAGTGTCTGAGGCCGGCCCTGGGTTGTATGCACTTCCCAGGTCTAAGCCACTCAGGTTCAGGTACTTGAGTAGTCCTCAGAGGCGCAGACTTGATTGGGCCTGTGTTTTGTGCCCTTTCCAGGTCTGAGCAGCTCAGGTGACCAGTTGTTTGGGGAGTGCAGTCACTGTGACTTATCACTGTCCCCTTCCCTGCTGCTCGGTTTTCTGGGTGTACAACTGGTGCACCTTCTCAGGCGGATGTTGACCATCCAGAATCCCAAGAAGTCTTAGCAATGAAGCCTCCTGCTTGTGGTTTGGTAGATAATGCCTTTCTGGGGCCATGATTGCCCCCTTCTGGCTCTGGCTGCCTGTCACCAGAGGGGGATGGTCTGCAGCCGGCTAGCTCTGCTCAATTTTTTGTTCTGTGAGTGGGCCTGACGGTGTCTTAGGATAGGGCTTTTCACGTAGCTCTAGTCAGTCCTTTGTTCTGTGAGCTGGCCTGGCGGTGTCTTAGGTTAGGGCTTTTTGCGTGGTAGCTATCCCACAGTCTGGTTTGCTAGCCCAAGTTAGTTCCCTCAGATTGCCCTCGGGGCATTCAGGCCTGGTCCTTAATCTAAGCAATGCAGCCTGTGCCTCCCTGCCCAGCCCCCGCCTGCTAATGGCGGATGAAGGCGTCTGTGCGGCTTCTCCGCTGGTGGAGTTAGTGTTGGGCACATAATCTGTGGGTTTTAATTATTTATTTTTTGTCCTGGTTATTTTGCCTTCTGTGGTTCCAAGGCTTGCCATAGACTTGACAGTGAGAGTGTTTCCTGGTATTTGGAACCTTCTCTCTTTTTTAAGACTCCCTTCCCGGGATGGAGCTCTGTCTGTATCTCTTTTGTCTCTCTTTTTTAAAAAATATTTTTTCGTACCTCCTTTCAAAGACAATGGGCTGCTTTTCTGGGTGCCTGATGTCCTCTGCTGGCATTCAGAAGTTGTTTTGTGGAATTTACCCAGCGTTCAAATGTTCTTTTGATGAATTTGTGGGGGAGAAAGTGGTCTCCCCATCTTATTCCTCTGCCATCTTAGGACCGCCTCCAATTTGTTCTTAAGAAATTTACTGACACCTGCAACTAGGACCCTGCCCCCTTTTAGGCAACATACCTCCACCCCACTTATCATTAAAATACTCCAAATGCCCCTAACAGGACCAGATAACCTACTCCTTTGTCATTACTTCTGTTATTACCTAAAGTGGGTCTATGACAAGGAAATGTTTACCATTGGAAACACCCTAAACTGCTCTTATGGAGGACTAGGGGAAGAAATCAATGACTTAAACTCTCTCAGAGCAATAAGAGGATAAGGCTTATGGCTGTTTCCCAGGTTCCCAGTCTCAGGGCACAGGCTTGGATTGCTTTACATCGTGGTATCTATTTCCATCCATGGGGGACAAATCAGCAATGAGTTAAGATTACAACCCTTTAATTCTACCTAGCACCAGTCATGCTGGAGACTCTGGGGTGCCCAACTCCAGCCCAGAGGTCATGGGAAGTCAACCTGCCTCGACCTGCCTAGGGATCTGGTCCTTAGGAGGTTGTTACACCTTAACCTGTTTGGGGATCCACCAGTTCATGGGTCCCAGGAGGTCGACATGCCTCAACTTTCCCAGGGACCCAACTCTTGAGAAGCTGACATGTCTCAGCCTGTCTGGGGATTCGATCTTCAAGAGGTTGTCATGCCTCATCCTTCCTGGGGATTTGCACCCTGACCTGGGGATGCCTGGCTCTCAGGTTGCAACAGTACTGGGTAGGATAAACTTCAAAAAGACTCACCCCTAAGGAAGTCCACCCATGAAAACAGAAGGAAGCCTATTAGCTGTGGGACTATGCCTGGTCTCAGCAATAACTCAGGAGCCCAAAGTGAACCCCATTGCCTTTCTGGAAAGGCTAAAAGACCCTCCAAAAGCTTACAAATCTGGACTTAGACTCTTACAAGGGAGAGGGCATTTTAAAGGACAAATTCCTGTCCCAGTGTGTATCAGACATCAGGATAAAGTTACAACAGCCACAGCAGCAGGACTCTGCTGCCTCTCTAGATGAGATGGTCCAGACAGCCATGAATACGTTTTATAACAGAGAACAGGAGAGGGAATTCAAGGCCCAGGAAGTGAAGTCAAGGCCCAGGAAAGGGAGAAAAGGAAAGAGATAAGGCATGCCCAAATGCTGGCTGCCTTCCAGGGAAACCCTATGGCAAATCCCAAGTCCTTGAAGGACAAGGCACAAGGCAAATGCCTAACCTGTTGACAGGTGGGACACTGGGCCAGAGTGTCCAAACCGTGACAAATCTCCTAAAATGACTTGTTACAAGTGCCATCAATTGGGACATTTGGCAGCACTCTGCCCTGGAGACCCAAGAACCTCAAGGTCAAGTGTCAAGCCTTCCCTCACGATGGTTCAATATGACTGAAGCAGCCCACTTCAGCCAGCCTGCACAGGTAACCATCAAGGGACTGGAGCCAAAGATGTAACTGGATGTGGCAGGTAGGTCCAAGAATTTCTTGGTTGACACAGGGGCTAACTACTCTGTCCCGACTTCCTGCTTTGGAGTCTCCTACCTCCAAACCTGTACCATTTTGGGTGCTACAGGAAAAAACAATTACAAAAAGATTCACATGAGCACTTCTTTGTTGCTGGGATGGACAATTATCTTCCCACTAGGTTTTGGTGGTCCCTGAGTGTCCTACTCCCTTATTGGGAAGAGATCTTTCCCTGCCTTTGAAATCTTGCAGCTATTGAAGTCCTGATAGAAGGTGCCTTAAAACCCTTTCTGGGGGTAAAACAACTCCTGAATGGGAGAGGCCATTTATGGATGTCTGATCAAAGGGTCCTCAGATATCAAATAGTGCTGATGGAAAATCCAGGCCTGACTATATCCCCTTGTGAGATTCTTAACCCAGCTACCCTTCTGCCTACCCTTGAGGGCTCTCTCCCCTTTCACTCTTGCCTAGAAACCTTGGATCACTGGACAAAACCCTGAGAGGGATTGTCAGAAGATCCTCTGACCAATCATGAGGAAATCTGGTACACTGATGGAAGCAGTTTTCTCTTGGATAGAAAAAAGAAGAGCCAGATATGCAGTAGTCTCCAATTTGGAGACCTTAGAGGCTAAACCTTTCCCACCAGGTACTTCAGCCCAATTAGCAGAGCCCATAGCCCTGAGCTGGGAAAAGGAAAAAGAGTAGCTGTTTACACTGACTCCAAGTATGCCTTTCTGGTGCTACATGCACATGTTGCTATTTGGAAAGAAAGAGGACACTTGACCACCTGAGGGTGCCCAGTCAAACATGGTGATCAAATTCTTAGGCTCTTAGGCTCATCTGCCCTTTAGCAGAGCCCATAGCCCTGAGCTGGGAAAAGGAAAAAGAGTAGCTGTTTACACTGACTCCAAGTATGCCTTTCTGGTGCTACATGCACATGTTGCTATTTGGAAAGAAAGAGGACACTTGACCACCTGAGGGTGCCCAGTCAAACATGGTGATCAAATTCTTAGGCTCTTAGGCTCATCTGCCCGCTGAGGTTTCAGTCTCCCATTGTAAAGGACACCAAAAAGGGAGCATGGAAGTGGCATGAGGGAACCAAGCAGCCAATTAGGTAGCTAAGAGAGCAGCATTACAGAACAATGACGTAATAGGTGTTGCCACCTCAGTTCTACATACGAATTTGCCAGAAACTCCTTCATATACTAGAGGTGAGACTCTTAAAGCTAAGAATGAGGGCTTTCAAGAAGATCATATGGGGTTGTTCCAAAAGGAGGGATTCCTTTTTCTGCCTGAAAATCAGGCAGAAACTCCTATCTGCCTAACAATGTAAGTTGGTTAACTCCTTACATTCCACCACTTGTTTAGGGGACAAGGCCCTCCAAAGATTACTAGAAAGGTCCTTCAGTGGAACAGGCCGCCAAACAAATATAAGGCAGGTGGTCTCCTCTTGTCCCACTTGCCAATTAAACAACCCTCAAGACGTACCAATAACGTGGGACCTACCCAGGAGAGGACTGGCAGATGGGCTTCACCCAGATGCCAGTTTCTAAAGGATATAAATACATATTAGTCATGATAGATACATTCCCAGGATAGACTGAAGACTTTCCCTCCAAGACTGAGAAGACTGAGGAGGTGGTAAATAAACTGTTCCACGAAATCATTCTGAGATTTGGTCTGCCAAGGTCATTACAAAGGTACATATACAACAATGGAGTATTACTCAGCCATTACAAATAATACATTTGAATCAGTTCTAATGAGGTGGATGAAACTGGAGCCTATTATACAGAGTGAAATAAGCCGGAAAGAAAAACACCAACACAGTATACTAATGCATATATATGGAATTTAGAAAGATGGTAATGATAACCCTGTGTGTGAGACAGCAAAAGAGACACAGATGTATAGAACACTATTTTGGACTCTGTGGGAGAGGAAGAGGGTGGGATAATTTGGGAGAATGGCACTGAAACATGTATAATATCATATAAGAAATGAATCGCCAGTCCAGGTTCGATGCAGGATTCAGGTTGCTTGGGGCTGGTGCACTGGGATGACCCAGAGGGATGGTATGGGGAAGGAGGTGGGAGGGGGGGTTCAGTATGGGGAATACGTGTATATCCATGGAGGATTCATGTTGATGTATGGCAAAACCAATACAATATTGTAAAGTAATTAACCTCCAATTAAAATAAATAAATTTAAATTAAAAAAAAAAACAAAGTGACAATGGGACATCATTTACTTCTAAGGTCACCCAAGGGGTCTCTAAAGCACTTGGCATTACTTATTATCTCCATTGTGCCTGGAGGCCTCAGGCTTCAGGAGAATTAGAAACAGCCAACCAATTCTTAAAATCAGTGATGAAAAGATAACCCAGGACACCTCCCTGGGGTGGAAGGAGGCTTTACCAATACCCAGGACACCTCCCTGGGGTGGCAGAAGGCTTTACCAATAGCTCTCCTTTGCACCCATATTGCCCCTAAGGAACAAGTTAGTCTTCGTCCTTATGAGATACCATATGGGAGACCTTTTGTTTATGTCAATGACCTCTTCCTAGATCCAGAGGCTCAGACCTTCCAGTCTTATACCATGGCCATTGGGCAATTCCAACAAGATATATGCTTGTGAGTTGTCAACCCAGACCCAAAAGATTCTAAGGAGCCACCACTATATGCTCCAGGGACTGAAGTCCTAATTAAAGTCTGGAAAGATGGGTCCTCAAAGGTTCAACTCCAGCCCACATGGAAGGGCCCCACAGCAGTAAGGTACTAGGACATGACTCCTGGATTCACTACTCATAAGTCAAGCTGTTTAAGAAAACAGAAGAGGACACTCAATACACTTGTGAGCCCCTGGGAGATCTCGGATAAGTATGCAGGACTACAAATGAGTGCCATTCTAGTGAACACTCCCAAAATTACATTTCTGGGGATAAGATTTCTCAGGATAGCTCCAAAGAGCCAACACAGTTTGGCAGGGGTTGTACTCCAAAATAGATAGGAGATAGATCTCCTGATTCCTGAACAAGGAGGGACTTGAGCTATCTTGAATGAGATGTGTTATTTCTGTGTAAATATCTCCAACTAAGTTAAAGAAAGTCACAGTCCTCAAGAAAAATATTCAGATCCTACAGGATCTCAAAAAATGAGCTGGAGAGTTCTCGGGGTGGCTACAATCTCTTTTTGGGGCATCCTCCTCCTGGTGAGAGAGAATTTGAGTTGGCTAATGCCCCCACTAATCCCTGTTATCACCATATAGATGCTGCTTATGATTGCTCCATATATTATCAATTGTCTAACCTATTTTGGCTCTGTCCACATCAACAGGCTACAGTATGCAGTGCCAGTTCAACAAGGATATATAAAACTACAGCCAACCGTGGAATGTATCACTCACCCTTAGACGGATACCACTATAAGACTCTGAGGCTTGCGACTAGTAGTAGGGGGAGGCCCAATGCCTCTCGCTGTCTCAGTTCAGCAAGAAGTATCCAGAGAGACCTTGACACCTGTATTCCCAAAGAATTTGGCCTCCCATCTTTTGAAGGGGGAACATTAGGTAGTTAGAATATGAAAAAGGAGTCCAGAACTGTGGTGGCTAAAAAGGAAAGAAGTGAAAAGCCTATGAAAATAGAACAATGGAAGGTCTGGGGACTGGAGTGAGAACCTCAGGTGAAACAAACAGCCCTCCTGGCTAGGGCAGGCTCAGGGGTAGGAGAAAAAGCATATAAAAAGAGGAGCCAAAATTGAGCTTTGGGCTTCTCTACACTTATTTTAGGTTGGCCTGCCCTCACGCCTCAAGCATATATTTTTCTTTGTTTGCAAAGAAAACAGCAGTAATGCCGATACAACGTTGCTTCAAATTTTGCTGCAGTGAGACAGAACTGAGGAAATTACAAATTCCCCCAACAGACGCAAGTTGTTTCTGTCCTGTGGCAGCTCTGCCCCAGTGAGGGTTGAGAGTGAAGGTGGTGTAGCTACTTGGCTTGTGGGTCCCCTGGTGGTGCCAAGTGTGTAGATACATGGATTGACTCCACCGCAGGAGTTATGGCTCTATCAGAGTCTTTTTTTAGCCTCTGGGTGACTTCACTTTCACTTTTCACTTTCATGCATTGGAGAAGAAAATGGCAACCCACTCCAGTGTTCTTGCCTGGAGAATCCCAGGGACAGGGTAGCCTGGTGGGCTGCTGTCTCTGGGGTCGCAGAGAGTCAGACACGACTGAAGCGACTTAGCAGCAGCAGCAGCAGCAGCTGGTGATCAGAAGGGCTCTTTGGCCAGTCTTCTCTGAAGCTCTGCCCATTCAGGCATTTAGAGTTCCCTTCTCTTGGGTCCTTCTCTGTTGTTTGGCATATCAGGCATATAGAAGGGCCCCCCGACTGGGGTCCTAGTGTGTATTGGCACATCAGGCACTTAAAGGGGAACCCTGAGTGGGGTCCTAGTCTGTATTCAGTGTGTCAGGCATTTGATGGGCCAGCCTCTCTATTGTTCAGCTGCTGATGCTGGAGTGTGGGGAGACAGGTTATGGTAATGGCTCTACCTCCCACACACAACTCAGGAGTATTGTCTTGCTTCCTTGGCTGCCTAGCTTTCCTCCACAGGCATGTCCCACCACAGTCTCCTCACTCATGTCCCCTTGATCTGTCTCTCTGAAGTCAACAGCAGCCCTCATTGGGGAGACAGGTTATGGTAATGGCTCTACCTCCCACACACAACTCAGGAGTATTGTCTTGCTTCCTTGGCTGCCTAGCTTTCCTCCACAGGCATGTCCCACCACAGTCTCCTCACTCATGTCCCCTTGATCTGTCTCTCTGAAGTCAACAGCAGCCCTCACCCTGGGATTTCTCCACAATCCCTAAACTCCAGCTCCCAGCTGCTGCACCTTCTAGGAGACCCGCATCTCTGTTCGGGTATGTATGGCTGTACTAAGGACTGCCTGATTCTCATTCCATTTAGGCTGCCACAGATCAACTCTTTCACTCTCAGTCTTAAATGTTTCTCCTGTGACTCAGACAATTGCCCCAATGTGGGGATCAGACCCCTGCCTCTGAGGGCAGGTCCAGTCCTACTAACTCCTGTTTTTCCCCCTAGTTCCTTTGTTCTACTGAGTTTTGCCTCGTTCTATATATTCTTTTCCACTGGTCAGGTACTCCTCTCTGCTCTCAGCTGGTGTTCTATATGCACTTCTGTGTCTGAAGATGTATTCCTGATGTATCCTTGGAGAGAGATGTACTCCACATCCACCTACTCCTCCACCATCTTGTTCTCCTAACCTTTCCTTTGCTTTTTGTGTACCGATTATAGATTTTTCTTTGTGGTTACCATGAGACGTACATAAAACAACTTTTGTTTATAACAGTTTAAGTTGATTACAATTTAAATTTGAATAAGTTCTGAATATCTTCATTTTTATTCCCTTCTGCATGTTTTATGGTTTTGATGGTTCATATTCCATATTTTTATCTCGTTTATCCTTTAATTAGGGCTTCCCAGTTTGTGCTAGAGATAAAGAACCTGCCTGCCAATGCAGGGGAGGTAAAGAGATGTTAGTTTGGTCCCTGGGTTGGGAAGATCCCCTGGAGGAGGTCATGGCAACCCACTTCAGTTTTCTTGCCTGGAGAATCCCATGGACAGAGGAACCTGGCAGGCTACAGTCTATAACATCTCAAAGAGTCAGACACGATTGAAGCAACTTGGCACAGCACTGCACATCCCTTATAATTATTGTAGCTATACTTATCTTCACTACTTTTGTCTTTAACCTTCATACTAACTTTATAAGTAATTAATATAAAACTTTACAATGTTAGATTATTTTGATTTTTAGTATAAATTTACCTGTACCAGCGAGATCTTGCTGCTTTTCTTCTTTTCTTTTTACTTTTGACACTTTCATTATAATTGCTCTTTTTGGGTTCTAATTGGTCTTTTGGGCTTCGTCTTTTTTGGAACTTTGTGAACTTCCTAGATCTACCTGTTTCTTGCACCTGTTTAGGGAAGTTTTCCACCATTATTTCTTCAAATACGTTTTTTACCACTTCCTCTAACTCTTCTTTTTCTGGGATGCCTGTAATGTAAAGTCTGGTTGCTTCAATATTGTTCCACAAGTCCCTTAGCTACCGCCAACATTTCTTATTCTTTTCCCTTTTTGGTGTTCTGAATGTGTGTGTTCCATTGCCTTCTCTTTGAGTTTAACTAATCTTGTTATCTACTCTGCTGGTGAACCTCTCTGGTGTATTTTTCAGTTCACTTCTTGTGACTCCTATTGATATTTTGTAATTTCTTATCTCTTTGTTGAAGTTTTCATTCTGTTCATCTATTCTCCCAAGATTTATGATCATTTATATCACCATTATTTTGAAATCTTGTTCAAATAAATCACTTATCTCCATTTTATGATTAACTTTTTAATCTTCTTCTTTTGTTTGGAATATTTTTATTTGTTCATTTTTCTTAATTCTCAATGTTGGTTTTATGCATTAGATAAAAGTTACCTCCCCCAGTCTGGAAGGATTACTTCTTGTAGGATATAACTTTTATTGTTCAACCTTGTCCTGGTTTTTGTTCATCTCTCAAGCATTTGTGCTCATTTAAACAGCTTATTTCATTTTTAGTGGTTCTCAGTAGTTGAGACTGTGACAAGACCTGTCAGTGTCTTAAAGGAGAAGAGCACAACTAGCAACTAGATTCAAGCTGATTGATGTCACACCCATAGGCAGCATCTTTTAAGTATGATAATATAAACGCTCTGTGGGACCACAAGCTTAGGTCCCATTGGCCACCAGAACCAGGAGATCTAGAGGAGCACCTTGTGTGGGTAGTCACAAAAACTGAGGCACCAGACAAGTGTACTAGCTCTTTTCTTAGAGATACCTGCATCCTGCAGTGAAGAAGTGGTAGAGCATACAAATGGCATCAACCAGACTGTTTCCAGGGTGGAATTTTCAAAGTGTGTATTGTTGCCAGTTATCACTGGTGATTTCTAACATCAGAAGTTTGAGAATACTAAGGTAGGTAAAGTGAATTATAGAGAATGATATAAGATAACAGTCAGGCTATTAAATGTTTCTTAGCCTCAGAATCGGAGAAGGCAATGGCACTTCACTCCGGTACTCTTGCCTGGAAAAATCCCAAGGATGGAAGAGCCTGGTAAGTTGCAGTCCATGGAGTCGCTAAGAGTCGGACATGACTGAGCAACTTCACTTTCACTTTTCACTTTCATGCATTGGAGAAGGAAGTGGCAAGCCACTCTAGTGTTCTTGCCTGGAGAATCCCAGGGCTGCCGTCTATGGGGTCGCACAGAGTTGGACACGACTGAAGCAACTTAGCAGCAGCAGCAATACCAAAGAAACTGATAGATTGAAAAATTGTGGCTAACAGGTATGATGGTGGGCCAGTTGAATTGCTAGATAGGCAACATTGATACAATGTCAGATGTGCCATCCTAGCACCATTATAATGTAAATTTATCATTATATGTATTCACTGTTGAGAGAGAAAATATAAATAAGAACAAGTTACATGCCAATTTAGTAAGACAGTGCCATTGTAGGTCACCAGAAGCTGCCTTAATTGTAGACTCTCCTCTATCATCTTTCACTAATTTCTCACTGTTGGCCCAGGCCTGTTCATACTTTGAGACTAACTCAGATTCCACTAATTAAATAGTACAGAGAGTTCTCATCTTACAGAGTATTGTGCTCCATTTTTTTCTTCTCATACTTTGGAATATTGACATAGATACATTTATTTTTCTCTGATTTCTAGTTTTTCAGTTAAATTCATTCATTGTGTGCCCCAGGATTTCTTATCCCACTTTGATTTGTCATACACTTATTTTCAGTGACAGAGCCTAATGAAAAGTTGTCATCTATTTAGCTATATTGAATTTACTCTAGATTTTTATGTTTATTATTCTACAAAGTTCTTTTAAAGATTTAGGTCTCTTAAGTACTAATCATTGTGCTCACAAGTAATGAATCACTTATCTTACAACAGTGAACCTTAAAATGTCTTTCCCCTATTTGTATGAAGAATCAGATTGAGAAAGATTATTGATTTAGGTCACACTACTAATAAGGGTGGAGAAGGAAATGGCAACCCACTCCAGTATTCTTGCCTGGAGAATCCCATGGACGGAGGAGCCTGGTAGGCTACAGTCCACGGGGTCGCAAAGAGTCGGACACAACTGAACGACTTCACTTCACTTCACTTGTAAGGGACTGAATCAGGATCCAAATTCAGGTCTTATTTCTATTAACTACACCTTTTCAAAAGTATTATTTGCAAAGAAGTATCATTCTTTCTTGTTGCTTCTCTTGTCTCTTTCTCCTGCAGATATATTTTTCTAGCACCCTAACCATGCACAAACTCAAACATGGTCTTCTCTGTCAGGTCTGAAGTTAGGCATGAGCAACCAGGGGATGGCCTGGCTGAAAGGGATGCAAGCTGATCTCTAAATTCCATCCCAGACACACCCAGGAGAGCTCACAGATATGTTACAAAATAACCTCTGAGACTTTTCAACTGCTGCCTATGTGCCCTAGGCACACAATGGATACAAAATAAGCACAGCTGCTCCTGCTGCTGCTAAGTCGCTTCAGTTGTGTCTGTCTCTGTGCGACCCCATAGACGGCAGCCCACTAGGCTCCTGCGTCCCTGGGATTCTCCAGGCAAGAATACTGGAGTGAGTTGCCATTTCCTTCTCCAATGCATGAAAGTGAAAAGTGAAAGTGAAGTCGCTCAGTCGTGTCCAACTCTTAGCGACCCCATGGACTGCAGCTTACCAGGCTCCTCCGTCAAAGGGGCTTCTCTAAATAACCTTAGGCAGTTAGGAGCCCAGTAAGGGTTCCTGAGTATTCTACATCTAATTCAGTTCAGTTCAGTCGCTCAGTTGTGTCCGACTCTTTGCGACCCCATGAATCGCAGCACCCCGGGCCTCCCTGTCCATCACCAACTCCCGGAGTTCACTCAGACTCACATCCATTGAGTCAGTGATGCCATCCAGCCATCTCATCCTCTGTTGTCCCCTTT
>SJYX01001154.1:88582-104787 GCA_006410675.1 Oreotragus oreotragus | reverse complement strand
TGAAGAGTCCAACATGACTGAGTGACTTCACTTTCACTTTCATTCATTGGAGAAGGAAATGGCAACCCACTCCAGTGTTCTTGCCTCGAGAATCCCAGGGATTGGGGAGCCTGGTGGATTGCCATCTATGAGGTCGCACAGAGTCGAACACAACTGAAGCGACTTAGCAGTAGCAGTAGCAGCAAATTATGGGAAGATATAAACAACACAGCCTGCTGTTATATAATTTGCAATTGTCAATCACCCTTGAGTGTGCCTATTTGCATTCCTTTTCATTGATTGGTGGTGGGTATAAGCCCTACTTGCAGAGGGCATAACTAAAAGGAGGAGACTGGAAGTGTTAAAGGGGAAACCAAGAGGGCTCAAGAGGAAGGATGAGGAGGACTCCTTTGGGAGTCCTGCTCCCATTTCCCGGGAGTGTGTGTTTAATAAAAGATCTGTCTGCTTGAGCTGACCTAAGCTATAACTTACTTGTTGTTCTACACCCTTTAGTCCATCACTCCAAATTTCTGTTGGGATGAGTCAAGAACAGAGGAAAAGAAATAGACTGACCTGATATTCTGTTTTATTACTACAATGGATTATTCTTGGAAAAACTCCCACATCCTAGAATGAGAGTTTCACTATAGATTCATGGCTGCTAACCTCATTCAAGCACTTAACAAAAATCACTCTCTCACTCTGTACAACTCGTATTCTATCTTTTCCTCTTTTTTCAAATCTACTATCCTTCCACACTTTACTGATGGTTTTAACCCATGTCATTAAGAAAATAAAAGCAGTGAGACACAAATACCTTCATCTTTAGTTAAAAAAAAAAAGTTTAATATATTTGTCCTGAATCCATCTTCTACCTCTGTGAAGATTCAATAGTCTTACATTTAGTTGAAGGACAATCTCTCCACAAAAACTGTAGATCAAATTTATATAATTTGTATTCCAATTATTTCACATATATTATCTGTATACCCTTCTCCCTGGTCCATTCATTTCATGGCAAATAAAGGGGGAAAAGTGGAAACAATGACAGACTTTATTTTTTTGGGCTCCAAAATTACTGCAGATGGTGACTGCAACCATGAAATTAAAAGACACTTGCTCCTTGGAAAAAATACTATAACAAACCCAAACAGCATATTAAAAAGCAGAGACATTATTTTGCCAATAAAGGTCTGGACAGTCAAAACTATGGTTCTTCCAGTAGTTATTTATGGATGTGAGAGTTAGACCGTAAGGAAGGCTGAAAGCCTATTTGCTAACTTGTTATGCATGAACATATAATTTGGGGATGTTATGGTTTGCCCTGTCTCATGAGGGTAAATTATATTCATCTCTTTCCAAACATGTTTTCAATGCTTTCATGTTGATTTTCATGTTGACTGTTGTCATGATTTATGATCTCATAATAATCACCATCTTAAAGGTTCTAGCTCCATATACAGTTACAGTGGGAATTAAGGCTTTAACAAAGTCTTTAATGGTTCCAAAATTTTTTTGGAATTGTTTGTTCTATTTCTGTGAAAAATGCCACTAAAATGTTGATAGGAACTGCATTGAATCTGTAGATTACCTTGGATGTTATGTATTACATTGTAATGGTTTAATTTCTGTATTCCATGATCATGGAATATCATTCTCTTTAGTTATATCTTCTTCATCATTGTCCTCTAGTTTCTTTACACAGACCTTTACTTAGTTGGCTAAATTTATTTATAGATATTTCAGTCTTTTTGATGCAGTTTTAAATAGGATTATTTTATTTTTCTTATATCTTATGGAAATTAGTATGGAAATTCAACAGATTTTTTTAATATTGATTTTTGTATTTTACACCTTTACTGAATTTGTGTAGTAGTTCTGGCAGTTTTCTTGGTGAAGTCTTTAGGGCTTTGTATACATAATATCATATCATCTGCAAACAATGATAGTTTTACTTCTTTATTAACTAGGATGCCTTTTATTTATTTTTCATGCCTAATTTATCTGGCTAGGACTTCCAATACCAAGTTAAATAAAGATGGTTAGAATAGGAAGCATTGTTCCTGATCAGTGATGAAAAACTTTCACCTTTTACCCTTGATTATGATATTAGCTGTGGGCTTGTCCTTTATTATGGCTTTTATTAAGTTATGTTCCCCCTATACCCACTGTTAGGCTTCCCCGATAGCTCAGCTGGCAAAGAATCTGCCTACAATGTGGGAGACCTGGATTCGATCCCTGGGTGGGGAAGATCCTCTGGAGAAGGCAAAGGCTACCCACTCCAGTATTCTGGCCTGGAGAATTCCATGGACAGTCCATGGGGTCACAAAGAGTGGGACATGACTAAGTGAATTTTACTTTCACTTTCATATCCACTGTTGAGAATTTTTCATGACTGGATATTGATATTTCTTAAATGATTTTTCTTTATATATTAAAAAATAATTATAATTTTTACTCTTCATTTGGTTAATGTGGTATATCTTATTGTTTGATGTGTGGATCTGCAAACATATTTGTATTTCTGGATTTAAATATTATATATGATTCTTTTAATATATTTTTGAAATAAGCTTTCTAATATTTTGTTGTGAGGAAGTTTGCACCTAAATTCATCAGATATATTGATATATAATTTTATTTTCTTGAAATGTCTGTCCTTGGCTCATGTCAGGGTAATGCTGACCTCATAAATGACTTTGGAAGTATTCCTTTTTCTTCATTTTTTTGGGGAAGAATTTGAGAACGATTAGTATTAATTCTTCTTTATATGTTTGGTAGAATTCACTAGTGAAGCCATCTGGTGTTAGCATTTTTTTTTTTTTTTTTTTGTTAGGATTTTAAAAAATATATTTATTTGGTTGTGCTGGTATCTTCATTGCTGCATGTGGGTTTTTCTTGCTGCACACCAGCTGTCTCTAGTTGTGGTGTACTGGGGCTACTCTTTGTGGTAGTGCACTGGCTTCTCACTGCAGTGACTTTTTTTTCTGTGGAGCATGCACTGTAGAGCAGTCGAGTTTCAGGGGTTGTGTTATGTGGGCTCAGTAATTGTGGCTTGCAGACTATAGAGTATGTACTCAATAGTTGTGGCTAAAGGGCTTAGTTGTTCCAAGACATGTGGGATCTTCCCAGAGCAGACATCAAACCTGTGTCCTCTTCATTGGCAAGCAGATTCTTAACCAGTGGACCACCAGAGTAACCCTGTTGTGATTTTTTTGATGACTGATTTAATAACACTATTAGTAATTTATCTGTTCTAATTGTCTAGTTCTTCATGATATTCTTGAATTAATCAATTTCTTCTAGATGGTCCAATCTGTTGATGTATAATTGATCATAGTAGTATTTTATGATTCTTTGCATTTCTGTGATGTCAATATTTATGTCTCCTTTTTAATTTATGATTTTGTGTTCTCAGCTTTATTATTCATTGTGAGTTTAGCTAAAATTTTTTCAATTTTATCTTTTCAAAAGCTAGTTCTTAGTTTTATTTATCTTTTAAAATGTTTTTAGCCACAATTTTATTAATTTCTTCTATAATATTTATTATTTTCCTTCTACTAATTCTGGGCTTTGTTTGCTTTTCTTTTTTTGTTACTTGTTACTCACAAGGAATCAGATATGACTGAGTGACTAACATTTTTGCTTTTCTATTTTTGTTACTGAGATGTAGAGTTAGGTTGTTTATTTTCTTTTTTCTTTATGTAGGCATTTATTGCTATGTTAGGACTGCTTTTGCTATATCCCATAAGTTTTGACAGTTGTATTTTATTTTCACTTGTTGCAGAGTATTTTTTGACTTGACTTTTGAATTGTTCTTTAGCCTGTTTGTTGTTCAGTAGCATGTTGCTTAAAAGCCACATATTTGTGAATTTTCCTGTTTTCTTTTTAAAAATAATTTGTGGTATCAGAGAAGACTCTTGATAGTTCCTTGGACAGCAAAGAGATTGGACCAATAAATCTTAATGAAAATCAGCCCTAAATATTCATTGGAAGTTCTGATGCTGAAGCTGAAGCTCCAATACTTTGGCCATCTGATGAGAAGAGTGGACTCATTGGAAAAAACCCTGATGCTGGGAAAGGTTGAGGGCAGGATGACATCTGGGCAACAGAGGATGAAATGGTTGGATGGCATCAACTCAATGGACATGAGTTTGAGCAAGCTCCAGCAGTTGGTGATGGACAGGGAAGCCTGGCATGCTATAGTCCATAGGTTCACAGGGAGTCAGACACAACAGAGCAACAATAATAACAACCAATGATTGAAAAGGATGTTTAACATATTCAATATGACCAAATTTAAAACCTGTTTAATGACTTATCCTGGAGAATGTTTTATGTGCTCTTTAGAATGTGAATTCTGCTGCATTTGGTTAGAATATTCAGTATATGTCTGTTAAGTAAATTTAGTCTAATGTTTTTGAGCAACAATAATAACAACCAATGATTGAAAAGGATGTTTAACATATTCAATATGACCAAATTTAAGACCTGTTTAATGACTTATCCTGGAGAATGTTTTATGTGCTCTTTAGAATGTGAATTCTGCTGCATTTGGTTAGAATATTCAGTATATGTCTGTTAAGTAAATTTAGTCTAATGTTTTATTTAAGGCTGATGTTTCCCTATTGATTATTTGGATGATCTATTCATTGATGAAAATAGGATATTAAATTTTTCTACTATTATTATGTTGCTATATATTTTTTAGGTCTGTTAATATTTGCTTTATGTATTTAGATGCTCCTAAATGGGTACATAAACATTTACAAATGATCTATATTGCTTTGATGGATTGACCCCTTAATCATGATGTAATATCCTTATTTGTTTTTTATTAGGGTTTTTCTATTTTTGTCTGATAGAGGTACAGCAAGGCCCACATTCTTTCAGTTTCATTTGTATAAAATATCACTTTTCATATCTTCACTTTCAGTCTGTGTGTCTTTATATCTGAAATGAGTTTCTTGTAGGCAGCGTATAGTTGGGTCATGTTTCTTTGTTTTTAATAATTCGCTTTGTCACTGTATGTTTTTGGCTGGAGAATTTATTCCATTTACATTTAAAGTAGTTATTGGTTGTTGTGTATTTATTGCCATTTTGTAATTTGTTTTCTGACTGTTTTATGTTTTTTTTTTTGGCCAAAGTACTGGAGTTTCAGCTTTAGCATCATTCCTTCCAAAGAAATCCCAGGGCTGATCTCCAGAGGCTTACATACAGCAACTTATATTCAAAACAGTCTTTAAAATTTCACAATTTCAGTTTGAATGCATTGTAAGTTCTTTATTTTTATTTCAATCCTGATTTTGTGGTTTTGATTGTACACATTAAATGTTTTTATCTTGTGAATCCCTTAACTGTTGTTTTTGTACATACTTTTACTAATTTTTAAAATATCAGCTTTATAAGTGATTATCACCACTTTTACATTAGATTTTTCTGAATATTACATATTCACCTTTAACAGTAAAATTTTTTTCATATGTTTTTCTATTACAAATTAACATCCTTTCATTTCAACTTTAAAAAGTCCCTTTAACATTTCTTTTAATTGTAGTCTAGTAGTAATGAATCCTTTAGATTTCGCTTATCTGGAAAATCTTTATCCTTATTTCAATTCTGAATAACATCTTTTCTGGGTAAAATATTCTTGCTTGTAATTTTCTTTCAGCACTTTGAATATAAATGACTCTCCCTTATAGCTGCAAAATAACTGCTAAATAATCTACTGATAGTCATATGGGGATTTGTGTGTGTGTGTGTGTGTGTTTAATATGTTTTTTCTCTTGCTGCTTTAAATATTCCTTTCATGTCTTTCACTTTATAACATTTTAGTAAAAAATGTGTCTTAATATGAATTTCTTTGTGTTCCTTTTGTTTGGGTGTCCATGAGAACCTGGAACAGGATTTCAGTTTTCACAGCCTGATTAGAGAAGCTTTTAGCCATTACATAAAAATGCAATTATTTTGCTACTTTCTTTCCCTCTTCTTCTAGGACTACTATAATGCAAAATTTGATCTGCTTACTGTTGTCCCATAAGTTCTTTAAAGGATCTTCCCTTTTTATTTATTTATTTTGCTATTTGGGGTTTTCACTGCCCTGTCTTTGATTTCACAGAAATTCTCTATTTAATCTTCTGTTGAATATGTCTAGTGGACTTTTCAGTTCATTTTTTTGTATTGTTGAGCTATATGATTTCCTTTTTGTAAATTTCTTATGTTTCTTTTACTTTGTTGATGTTTATATCTTCTTCCAAGATTGTCAGTTATTTTTATGACCATTAATTTTGACTATTAGGTAAATCCCTTATTTTCATTTCATAGAGGAATTTTTCTGAGATTTTATCCTTGTTTTGGGGAAATACATTCCTCTTTTTCTTATTTTCTTTAATTCTTTGTCTTGGATACATATGTTAATGTAATGCAGTCACTTCTCAGTCTTTAGAGATGATATAATGTGTGAGATGAACCTGCTCTTAGCTTTTTTCCCAATATTTTGTTATTGTCAAAGCAGATTCTTTTATTTTTAGTGGCTTCCAGTTTTTGAGGGTGTGCCAAGACCTCTCAGTGTACAAAAGGGGAGAATCTCAGTCAACACCTAGATTCAGGCTGATTGGATGACAGCATCCAATCAGCCAGCAATTCTTAAAATATGTAAGTATATACAGTACTGTGGAGCCATAAGGCCAAATCCCACAGCCTCCTAGAATCAGATGCTATAGGCTTGTTCCCTGGAAAATATCTGCAGTGCTTGGTATGCCAAAAGATTGCTCAATTTTTTTCCCTGGGAGATACCAGCAACCTGGAATGAGTCATAGGGAGACCACAAAATTGGTGTTTACCAGCCTGCATCCTTGGAAAACCCTCAGTAGACCTCTAAATGTCTGCCAAACCAGATAGCTTCCCTTAAGGCCAAAGTGATAGAAAAATAAAATAGGCTTCTTTCAGAAAAGGATTGGGGTATGTTTCCATCTGCTGTTTGTGCTGTTCCCTGTGGGTTGCTGTCAGCCAAGATCTATTTCTGCATTTTTATAATTCCATGGGACCTAGGGATAAAAGCCCCACTGGCCACCAGAGCCAATTATATAAAGGCCATTTCTTAGGATGCAGCCCCATAATCTACATCAGGGCATAAGATGTAAAAATCTGGGCACTAGATATATGCACATACTCACCTCTTGGAGATAGTGGAACTCTGATTGCAGTCGAGGAGTAATGTTAATATTATGCTTGACATATAAGGTCTCTAGATAGGGTTATAGTGGATATTTGGTTGTGTGCTTCAATAAAAGCCTTCCCCTCAGACTGCAGATATGGAGATAAGCTAATAAACCTCTTTCAGAGAAAGAGTGCATTACCTCTTTTTGTGCCCTGGGGATGGTAGCCAACTAAGAACTCTCTCTCTCTGTCATAGTTTCTTGGGCTACACAAACACAGGACCCATTGGTCACCAGAACCAGGTAATCTAGAGGTAACCACAGGCAGTAAAAAGAAAAATGAGATATTCATTGAAGATGCCTCCTTTTGGGGAAATACTAGTGAGCTGAAATGAGGTAGAAGGAGGTTGCTAAAATGACACTGACCATCTTCCATTCCCTGAGAGCAGCTCAGTAGATATCTAGTTATAAATTGAACCTGAAGCCTGTCCTTCAGATCGAAGCTCCAGGAAAAGGAAATAGGCGTGATTCACATACTAGGAGTATGTTTCAGTCTATTGTCTGTACAATACCTTAAGGTTGATATCTGGTCAAGAACTGTCTCAAAATGTTACAGTTTGGTAAGGATAAAGGATCACAATCACTTTTGGCCAAAAGGGCCAGGCCAAACAAGGGACATCCTTTAGATGTCAGTTATAAAAAAAAACTTGCACCAGATTCCTCTAAAAGTTCTCCTCTAGGAGATATTAGTGCTTTGGAGATCAGCACAGGGGAAGTACAAAGATGGTGCCTCTCAGAGCAAAATGAGTTCTGAAGAGAACAAAGATAGTGCTGGAAGCCTTTGTCCCTAGAGAGCATTTCAGTAAAACTCTCAGGCTGACACTTCAAGATAACAAGCCTCTTTCACAGGAAGTCTGGACATTTTTCAATTGCCTTCCTCTCTGATTTCCTTGGTGGCGCAGATGGTAGAGTGTCTGCCTACAATGCAGGAGACCCGGATTCAATCCCTGGTTCGAGAAGATCTGGAGAAGGAAATGGCAACCCATTCTGGTATTCTTGCCTGGAAAATCCCATGAATGGAGGAGACTGATAGGCTACAGTCCATGGGGTTGCAGAGAGGTGGACATGACTGACTTCACTTTCATGCTGAGTCTTGGGGTGGATCTATATGCTTATGCCTTTAACTATGTTTCAGTTCACTATGCTATGTAGGTCTTATGAACTTAGCCACATTTGTTAATATTTTTTCTTGAGGATTTTTACTTCTATTTCATCAAATATATAGCCTGTAAATTTCATTTTTTTCTGTAAGTAATTTATTTATCGCTGAAGGAAAAACACAGCAGCAAATTCTCTGTTGGCTTCAATAAGACCAAATAATCTTTAACATAGCTGTTGTTATTGTTAAGGCACTAAGCTATGTCCAACTCTCTGAGATCCCATGGACTGAGATGAAGCACATCAGGCTTCCCTGTCCTTCACTATCTCCTGGAATTTGCTCAAATTCATGTCCATTGAGTCACTAATGCTATCCAACCATCTCATCCTCTGTCATCCCCTTCTTCTCCTCCCCTCAATCTTTCCCAGCATCAGGGATTTTCCCAATGAGTCAGCTCTTTGCATCAAGTGGTTAAAGTATTAACATAGTATTAACATTTATTAACAAAGCATTAATATAGCTACTATACTCCAAAATTGAAGTCAACACAGTCATTACTACAAATTACTTGTTGAAAGACCCTATCCTGAAGAGAAAGGAAGTTAAGAAAAGGGATTAAACAATTACTCCAAACCACACATTTATAAATATTGTTATATTTTAAATGCTTGAAAGGCATGAATTTCTTGGTGTGTATGCCCAGCAGTGGGATTGCTGGGTCATAAGGCAGTTCTATTTGCAATTTTTAAAGAAATTTCCACACTGTTCTCCATAGTGGCTGTACTAGTTTGCATTCCCACCAACAGTGTAAGATCAATGCAGTATTGTAAAGCAAAATAAAGTTAAAAAAAAAAAGACATGAATTCTTCATAAATGGAAAAGCAGTTTGCTACTGGCAACAGAAAACCTCAGCAACACTTTACCAAATGTTTTAACATTTTAAAGCTATATCTGCTTGGGATTCACACAGTGATATATGTGGGACATAACGAAAGCATTTCAAAGAGGGAAGTTTGTGGCTATACAAGTTAAACTCAGGAAGAAAGAAAAAAGTTCAAATAACCTTACATTAAAAGGAATTAGAATTTTTTTCTTTGGGAAGGAAACCCAAATTAGTGGAAGGAAGCAACTAACAAAGATCAAGTGGAAAGTAATAAAATATAAACTAAAAAAAAATTTAAAGTAACAATAGAAAAGATCAATGTAATTAAGATTGATATCTTTGAAAGGATAAAGAAAATTGATAAACCTTCAGAGAGTAAACCAGAAAAAAGAGAGTGCTTAAATAAATAAAATTATAAACGAAACAGAGAAGTTACCAACAACACCATAAAAATACAAAGGATCATAAGAAAAGTGCAAACCATTATACACACAAAAAAAGTTGGGTAAGCTAGAACAATGAATAAAGTTCTAGAAATATACAATCTCTCAGAGTTAATTAAGAAGAAATAAAATTTGTGAATAGAGAAATTACTATTAAAAAAAAAACTGATTCAGTAATTTAAAGGTTCCCAAAGAGAAAAGCACAGGACCAGAAGGCATCATAGATAAACTCTACCAAACAATTATAGAACAGTTAACAACTATTTTTATCAAAGTATTTCAAATGCTTCACAAGAAAAGAAGGCTTCTGAACTCATTCTATAAGGCTGGCATCATGCTGACAACAAAATCAGGCAAAAACACCACAATAAAGGAAGTTATAGGCCAACATAACTAAGGAACATAGATAAACTATCCTCAAAAAAATATTAGCAAACCAAATTCAAAAGTACAATAAAATACACCATGATCAAATGAGATTTTTTTTCTAATGATACAAAATGGCCAAATATCTATAAATCAATCAACGTGATAAATGATAGTAAAAACTGAAAAATAAAAATCATATCATTACCTCAATTGATGGAGAAAAATCTATGGATGTAATTTAACATCAACATATGATTAAAAACTCTCAAACAAGAGGGCATAGAGAGAAGGTATCTCAACATAATAAAGGGCTTATAAACACCAGTGAACCAGTGAAGTCACTCAGTTGTGTCCTACTCTTTGCAACCCCATGGACCATAGCCTACCAGGCTCCTCCATCCATGGAATTTTCAAGGCAAGAGTACTGGAGTGGGTTGCCATTTCCTTCCCCAACCCCAGACCTATACAAAAAGATCTTAATAACTAGGATAACCACAATATAATAGTCACTCACCTGGAGCCAGACATCTTGAATAGTGAAGTCAAGTGGGCCTTAGGAAGTGTTACTATGAACAAAGCTAGTGAAGGTAATGGAATTCCATCTGAGCTATTTAAAATTCTAAAAGATGATGCTATTAAAGTGCTGCACTCAATATGTCAATAAATTTGGAAAACTCAAAAGTGACCACAGGACAAGAAAAGTTCAGTTTTCATTCCAGTCTGAAAGAAAGATAAAACAAAAGATTGTTTAAACTACCATACAGTTGCACTCATCTCATTGCTAGCAAGGTAATATTCAAAATACTTCAAGCTAGGCTTCAACAATATGTGAACTAAGAACTTCCAGATGTACAAATTATATTCAAAAAAGGCAGAGGAACCAGAGATTAAATTGCCAACAACCATTGGATGATAGAAAAAGCAAAGGAATTCCTCCCCCAAAATCTATTTCTCTTTAACTGACTATACTATAGACTTTGTGTGGATCACAATAAACTGTGGAAAATTCTTAAGGGATTGAGAATATCAGACCAATTTACCTGTCTCCTGAGAAAATTACATGTGGGTCAAGAAGCAACAGTCAGAACCAGACATAGAAAAACAGACTGGTTCATAATTTGGAAAGTTGTATATCAAAGCTGTATATTGTCACCATGTTTATTTAATTTCTGTGCAGAGTACATGATGTGAAAGGCCAGGCTGAATGAATCACAAGGTGGAATCAAGACTAACAACCTCAGATATACAGATGATACCACTTTAATAGTAGAAACCAAAGAGGAACTAAAGAGTCTTTCAGTGAGGGTGAAAGAGGAAACTGAAAAAACTGGCTTAAAACTCAATATTCAAAAAACTAAGATCATGGTTTGGTTCCATCACTTCAGGCAAAATTATGGGGATGAGGTGGAAACANAAAAAAAAACTGATTCAGTAATTTAAAGGTTCCCAAAGAGAAAAGCACAGGACCAGAAGGCATCATAGATAAACTCTACCAAACAATTATAGAACAGTTAACAACTATTTTTATCAAAGTATTTCAAATGCTTCACAAGAAAAGAAGGCTTCTGAACTCATTCTATAAGGCTGGCATCATGCTGACAACAAAATCAGGCAAAAACACCACAATAAAGGAAGTTATAGGCCAACATAACTAAGGAACATAGATAAACTATCCTCAAAAAAATATTAGCAAACCAAATTCAAAAGTACAATAAAATACACCATGATCAAATGAGATTTTTTTTCTAATGATACAAAATGGCCAAATATCTATAAGTCAATCAATGTGATAAATGATAGTAAAAACTGAAAAATAAAAATCATATCATTACCTCAATTGATGGAGAAAAATCTATGGATGTAATTTAACATCAACATATGATTAAAAACTCTCAAACAAGAGGGCATAGAGAGAAGGTATCTCAACATAATAAAGGGCTTATAAACACCAGTGAACCAGTGAAGTCACTCAGTTGTGTCCTACTCTTTGCAACCCCATGGACCGTAGCCTACCAGGCTCCTCCATCCATGGAATTTTCAAGGCAAGAGTACTGGAGTGGGTTGCCATTTCCTTCCCCAACCCCAGACCTATACAAAAAGATCTTAATAACTAGGATAACCACAATATAATAGTCACTCACCTGGAGCCAGACATCTTGAATAGTGAAGTCAAGTGGGCCTTAGGAAGTGTTACTATGAACAAAGCTAGTGAAGGTAATGGAATTCCATCTGAGCTATTTAAAATTCTAAAAGATGATGCTATTAAAGTGCTGCACTCAATATGTCAATAAATTTGGAAAACTCAACAGTGACCACAGGACAAGAAAAGTTCAGTTTTCATTCCAGTCTGAAAGAAAGACAAAACAAAAGATTGTTTAAACTACCATACAGTTGCACTCATCTCATTGCTAGCAAGGTAATATTCAAAATACTTCAAGCTAGGCTTCAACAATATGTGAACTAAGAACTTCCAGATGTACAAATTATATTCAAAAAAGGCAGAGGAACCAGAGATTAAATTGCCAACAACCATTGGATGATAGAAAAAGCAAAGGAATTCCTCCCCCAAAATCTATTTCTCTTTAACTGACTATACTATAGACTTTGTGTGGATCACAATAAACTGTGGAAAATTCTTAAGGGATTGAGAATATCAGACCAATTTACCTGTCTCCTGAGAAAATTACATGTGGGTCAAGAAGCAACAGTCAGAACCAGACATAGAAAAACAGACTGGTTCATAATTTGGAAAGTTGTATATCAAAGCTGTATATTGTCACCATGTTTATTTAATTTCTGTGCAGAGTACATGATGTGAAAGGCCAGGCTGAATGAATCACAAGGTGGAATCAAGACTAACAACCTCAGATATGCAGATGATACCACTTTAATAGTAGAAACCAAAGAGGAACTAAAGAGTCTTTCAGTGAGGATGAAAGAGGAAACTGAAAAAACTGGCTTAAAACTCAATATTCAAAAAACTAAGATCATGGTTTGGTTCCATCACTTCAGGCAAAATTATGGGGATGAGGTGGAAACAGTGGCAGATTTTATTTACTTGGGCTCCAAAATCACTGTGAACTTTGATTGCAGCCACGAATTTAAAAGACACTTACTCCTTGAAGGAAAAAAATATGACAAACCTTAAACAGCATATTAAAAAGCAGAGACATTACTTTGCTGACAGAGGTCCATCTAGTCAAAACTAGACTAGATGGTTTCTTCAGTAGGCATGTATGGATATGAGAGTTGGACCATAAAGAAAGCTGAGCACTGAAGAATTGATGCTTTTGAACTGTGGTGTTGGAGAAGACTCTTGAGAATCCCTAGGACTGCATGGAGATCCAATCAGTCCATCCTAAAGGAAATCAGTCTGAATATTCATTGGAAGGACTGATGTTGATGCTGAAGCTCCAATCCTTTGGCCACCTGATGTGAAGAATTAACTCATTAGAAAAGACCATGATTCTGGGAAAGACTGAAGGCAGAAAGAGAAGGGCATGACAGAGTGTGAAATGGCTGGATATCATCACTGACTTGATGGACGTGAGTTTGAGTAAGCTCCGGGAGATGGTGATGGACGAGGAAGCCTGGCATGCTGCAGTCCATGGGGTCACAAAGAGTTGAATGAATTAAATACACTAATATTGTTATAGCTCAGTTGTTAGGTCATGTCCAATATTCTGCATCCCTGACAAACCAGATGGATTGCACCAAACCAGCTTCCTTTGTCCTCTACTGTCTTCTGGAGTTTGCTCAAATGATGTCCTTTGAGTCATTGATGCTGCTACCTAACAATCTCATTCTTCGCTGCCTACTTCTCCTTTTGCCTTCAATCTTTACCAGCATCAGGGTCTTTTCTAATGAGTCAGTTCTTTGCATCAGGTGGCCAAAGGATTGGAGCTTCAGCTTTAGCATCAGTCCATCCAATGAATATTCAGGATTGATTTCTTTTAGGATTGATTGGTTCAATCTCTTAGCAGTCCAAGGGACTCTCAAGAGTCTTCAACACCACAGTTCAAAAGCATCAATTCTTTGGCACTTACCCTTCTTTATGGTCCAACTCTCACATCCCTACATGACTACTGGAATTAAAAAATTTTTTTAAAATTAGCATTCAGTATCTTATAAATTTAGAATTTTGAAAAATCCAGTATCATTGCTATAGCAATGTAATTACATAGAGCGTTAATTTTAAAAAGTCTTAAAAATTCAAAATATGTATAAAATATGCATGCATGCTTAGTCACTCAGTCCTGGCTGATTCTTTGAGATCCTATGGACTATAGTTCGCCAGGCTCCTCTGTCCATAGGCCATTCCAGGCAAGAACATTGGAGTGGATTGCTATCCCTTCTCCAAGGGATCTTTCTGACCCAAGGATCGAACTGGCATCTTCTGTGTCTCCTGCATTGGCAGGCAGATTCTTTACCACTGAGCCACCTGGGAACATGTCTAGTTTAACAGAAATTTTCTCATGTTGATGTATGGCAAAAACCACCATAATATTGTAAAGTAATTATTGTCCAATTAAAATAAATAAATTAAAAAAAGAAAATTTCTCTTAGAATACATAATACCATGTATAATGATATGTTTTTTGCTTAAGCAATAAAAATAACAGTAAAGCCAAGTTCTGTTTTGTTGAATAATAGTCACAAATAATAGGAGATACGAAAATGTCACTAGGGACTTCCCTGATAGTCCAGTAATTACGACTCTGCACTTCCACTGCAAGGGATGCAGGTCTGATTCTTGATGGGTGAACTAACGCCCCACATAATGTGTGAAGAAAAAACTGGGACGACCCGAGGGGTGGTATGGGGAGGGAGGAGGGAGAGGGGTTCAGGATGGGGAACATGTGTATACCCGTGGCGGATTCATGTTGATGTATGGCAAAACCAATACAACATTGTAAAGTAATTAACCTCCAATTAAAATAAATAAATTTATATTAAAAATTAAAATGTCACTAATCTCCTAGAAGAAAAAAATTACTTAGATTTTAATAAGAATAGGACATATTATTTTATTTCATTTTAGTGGTATTATAAGAAGCATAATTATAATGTTTTAAATCAGATACCTGCAAGGAGATCCAACCAGTCCATCCTAAAGGAAATCAGTCCTGATATTCATTGGAAGGATTGATGCTGAAGCTGAAACTCCAATGGTTTGGCCACCTGATGCAAAGAACTGACTCTTTGGAAAAGACCCTGATGCTGGGAAAGATTGAAGGTGGGAGGAGAAGGGGATGACAGAGGATGAGATGGTTGGGTGGCATCACTGACTCAGTGGACATGAGTTTGAGTAAACTCCAGAAGTTGGTGATGGACAGGGAGGCCTGGCGTGCTGCAGTCCATGTGGTCACAAAGAGTCTGAGCAACTGAACTAAACTGAAATCAGATACCATGGAGCAGGAAGGATTTTTGTATTTGATAATAACGTTTTCCTCAAATTTAATAGGAGCTTAGGTAGAATAAATTTAAAAGTTATTTTAATGAACTGCAAATTAATGCATCAATTCTAACAAGCACCCAGAAAAAGAGGAAATATAGTGATAATTGGAGAAAAAGTTACATTATGACAGAAAAAGTATAAAGGATTGGGTTTCAAGGAAATGTAATTGTCATAGAATGAGAGAAAACATGTTAGAAAACTCTGCACAAGAAAGGAAAAAATTACATCTCTCAAGGTAATTAATAAAAATTGTAATTATTACATAAGATAATTTATTGGAGACTGGATGTGAAGCATCAGAAAATGTCCTGAGTGCTATGTGGCTCTATTCATATCATCAGATGATAAATCCAGTGTATCTGTATAAACATATTTCACTTAAAGTTTAGCCATTGAGTTAATTTCCAAATGAAATGCTTGCCTTTACTCCTCATTTTTCAATTACAGATAAATCACTGCGTTTTACCTGTTGTCCCAGGTTATTATAGCCTTTCTAGAGAAGCATCACTCAATACAACTAACCCACTTAAATTGGAGACTGTAACACATCACTACATGAAACAGAACCTCCTCACTAATCCCCAAGCCATTCTCAGGTCTGTGTTAACTGTTTCATCTTAAATGTCTCTCATTTTCTGCATGCCAATGTATTCCAACCTAGATAGCATATTGAAAAGCAGAGACATTACTTTGCCAACAAAGGTCCATCTAGTCAAGGCTATGATTTTTCCAGTGGTCATGTATGGATGTGAGAGTT
>SJYX01001154.1:51298-84030 GCA_006410675.1 Oreotragus oreotragus | reverse complement strand
AGTTGATACTTTTGAACTGTGGTGTTGGAGAAGACTCTTGAGAGTCCCTTGGACTGCAGGGAGATCCAACCAGTCCATCCTAAAGGAGATCAGTCCTTGGTGTTCATTGGAAGGACTGATGTTGAAGCTGAAACTCTAATACTTTGGCCACTTCATGCAAAGAGTTGATTCATTGGAAAAGACCCTGATGCTGGGAGGGATTAGGGGCAGGAGGAGAATGGGATGACAGAGGATGAGGTGGCTGGATGGCATCACCGACTCGATGGACATGAGTTTGAGTGAACTCCGGGAGTTGGTGATGGACAGGGAGGCTTGACATGCTATGTATGATTCATAGGGTCGCAAAGAGTTGAAGACGACTGAGCGACTGAACTGAATTGATCTTACTTATGGAATATTTGACTTATCAATATAAATAAGAACTCTACTACACCCAATTTCTGTTTTTCTTAAGGCTCTCAGAATTAGTGCTCTGAAAGATGTGTCCTTTAATAATGTGCAATATTAAAAATGAGAACAAAATATCAGAAACTTTGAAGCCCCAAATTTAGTATATACAAGACTCCTATGGGCTTCCCTCGTGGCTGGGATGGTAAAGAATCTGCCTGCAATGCAGGAGACTTAGTTTTATCCCTAGATTGGGAAGATCCCCTGAAGAAGGAAATGGTTACTCACTTAACTATTCTTGCCTGGAGAATTCCATGGACAGAGGAGCCTGTTGAGCTCTAGTCCATGGGGTCAAAAAGAGTCAGACATGACTGAATGATTAATACACAGGACTCTTACATAAATTAATTCCAACTATTTCAACCTGTTTCTGCCAGGATGTAACACTGCTTAGGTCATAATTTCCTAAATTCCATGTACTTTCAAAGACCTGAAGAACATTGCTATCCAATTATTTCCTTTTATTTGTCATCCTTAAAATCCCAGCTCAAATATCTCATACTCAGGGAAGTCTCAGAGTACTGTAAATGCACTTGCTACATTCCACCTTGTTTATCTGTCAATAGTTTTCTCATTGTTATTACTGATGTATGTTTTTGTCTATTTAAAATGAACAATAAAATCAATGACAATGAAATAAATAATATCAACTTATTTCTTCTCATTTAAAATATTAAACTTGCCTCATATTTGATAGTTGTGACTTTATTTTGAGCTAGAAAATGTTATACTTATGACAACATGCTCTATTTTTTTCTCTCTTACAAGTAAAATAATTGGCAAAGCTGAATTACTAAAAACCAATGCACATTGGTTGTATTACATACATATGAATATAATATCATAGAGATATCATTCTGAGACATCTGTACTATTTGCTAATCAGTATCTTCAAAAGCCCATCTAACTAACTCAACTGCTTGATAATCTTTCAACTTCTTTCTCTAAATTCAACAGAGAAATATCTATTTGATTCTCTGTGTTATTCAAAAATTTTTTTTTCATAAAAGATATTTGAAAATACATGTAAAGTCTTCCTCTTAATTCTATTATTGGTATATATTAAGCTTGACTTGTATATATGCAGACAAGTGACTGACTACATGCACTTGTCTGTGCATGTAGGTTTCAGGGTTTTTGTTTAGATTGCTTTGTTTTACAGTAACTGTTAAAATGTGTTACTAAGAGAAAAACAGAGAAAAAGAAAAGAAAAATATAAACAGGGTAAAAATAAATTCTTGCTCTTCCATAACAAGTAAAGCTGAAATAAAGTAATACTGAGCCTTCAGGACAGCACTATATTCATATCTGAGTGGAAGAAAGAAGGCAAGTAGGACTTGAATAAAATAATAAAATGTATGTCTTACACTTGACATAAAATATTTAAGCACTCATATTTTTGTGAGAGAATCTGAGAAATATCCCCTTCTCTGAGTCATGAGGTCAAGTGGGCCTTAAGAAGTATCACTACAAACAGAGCTAGTGGAGGTGGTGGAATTCCAGTTGAGCTATTTCAAATCCTGAAAGATGATGCTGTGAAAGTGCTGCACTTTCACAATATGTCAACAAATTTGGAAAACTCAGCAGTGGCCACAGGACTGGAAAAGGTCAGTTTTCATTCCAATCCCAAAGAAAAGCAAGAATGCTCAAACTACCACACAATTGCACTCATCTCACACGCTAACAAATTAATGCTCAAAATTCTCCAAGCCAGGCTTCAGCAATATGTGAACTGTGAAATTCTAGATGTTCAAGCTGGTTTTAGAAAAAGCAGAGGAACCAGAGATCAAATTGCCAACATCTGCTGGATCATTGAAAAAGCAAGAAAGTTCCAGAAAAATATCTATTTCTGCTTTATTGACTATGCCAAAGCCTTTGACTGTGTGGAAACAACAAACTGTGGAAAATTTTGAAAGATATGGGAATACCAGAGCACCTGACCTGCCTCTTGAGAAACCTATATGCNGTCTGCTGACCCCCGCGTGACTCTGTATTCATCCCTATGTATAACAAAAAGTATATAAACCTGAAAAATAAAGAAATTGGATCAGTTTCTGGAAAGACTGATTCCCCCTGTGTCATTTCTTTCTTGCTCCCTGTTTTTCTGGCTGAATCCCCATCTTGTACAAGGGTACTCACCAAGCCTGCTAATTTTGTCTGAGCTTCTAAGATCGGACCGGGGAGACCTCAGTGCTTCCTCTCCTTCTGGAGAATGGAAAGATGCGTATGGCCTACATAGGTGGTGATTGGTATTCCACATAAACCAAGTAATTTAGTCTCTTTTTCTCCACTAATTTTCCTACTACACTATCCGTTTCTAATCTCTCTCTATATCTGTAATTAAATAAGTTTTTTCCTAGGATGCTTACTCCGTCTCCCCTTCAAATTACCCTGGATCCACTGGGGTTGGACCCCGGCAACTGAGTTTTAAACCAGTTTTTTCACTGTCCTCTTTCATTTTCATTAAGAGGCTCTTTACTTCCTCTATTCTTTCTGTCATAAGGGTGGTGTCATCTGCATATCTGAGGTTATTGATATTTCTCCCGGCAATCTTGATTCCAACTTGTGCTTCATCCAGCTTCGTATTTCATATGATGTATTCTGCATATAAGTTAAATAAGAAGGGTGACAGTATACAGCCTTGTTGTACTCCTTTCCCAATTTGGAACCAGTCTTTTGTTCCATGTCCAGTTCTAACTGTTGCTTTTTTGGCCTGCATACAGGTTACTTAGGAGACAGATAAGGTGACCACATTCTTCCCATTTCTTTAAGAATTTTCCTCAGGGTTTTTTGAAAGCCTTCTTAAACCACCACAATATTGTAAAGTAATTAGCCTCCAATTTAAAAAAAATGAATTAATTTAAAAATAAAAAATAAAAAACAATGCAAAGAGAGGAAAACAGTAGAATGGGGAATACTAGAGATCACTTCAAGAAAAGTATAGATACAAAGGAAACATGTAATCAAAGATAGGTACAAAAGGACAAAAAAGGTATGGACCTAACAGAAGCAGAAGATATTAAGAAGAGGTGGCAAGAATACACAGAAAAACTAGACCAAAAAAAAAAAAAAAAAAAAAAAAGAGGTATCTGAATGACTCAGATAACTAGGATGATATAATCACTCATCTAGAGCCACACATCTTGGAGTGCAAAGTCAAGAGGGCCTGAGGAAGCATCACTATGAACAAAGCTAGTGGAGGTGATGGAACTCCAGCTGAGCAATTTCAAATCCTAAATATGATGCTTTAATGTGTTGCACTCAATACAATTTGGCAAAACTCAACAGTGGCCACAGCACTGGAAATGGTCAGTTTTCATTCCAATCCCAAAGAAGGGCAATGCCAAAGAATGTTCAAATACCACACAGTTGGACTCATTTCATACACTAGCAAAGTAATGCTCAAAATTCTCCAAGTCAGGCTTCAACAGTACATGAATAAAGAACTTCATGATATTCAAGCTGGACTTAGAAAAGGATGAACCAGAGATCAAATTGCCGATATCTGTTGTATTATAGAAAATGCAAGAGAATTTCAGAAAAACATCTACTTCTTCTTTGACTACAGTAAAGCCTTTGACTCTGTGGATCACAACAAACTGTGGAAAATTCTTAAATGTGAATGGGATGGGAATACCAAACCACCTTACCTGCCTCCAAGAAACCTATATGCAGGCCAAAAAGCAACAGAACCAGACATAGAACAATGGACTGGTGCAAAATTGAAAGGAGTAAGTCAAGGCTGAAAATTGTCATTTTCTTATTTAACTTCTATGCAGATTATACAAATAATGCCAGGCTGGAAGAAGCACAAGCTGGAATCAAGATTGCCAGGAGGTTTGAGAAACCTATATGCAGGTCAGGAAGCAACAGTTAGACCTGGACATGGAACAACAGACTGGTTCCAAATAGCAAAAGGAGTACGTCAAGGCTGTATATTGTCACCCTGCTTATTTAACTTCTATGCAGAGTACATCATGAGAAATGTTGAGTGGGAAGAAGCACAAGCTGGAATCAAGATTGCTGGGAGAAATATCAATAACCTCAGATATGAAGATGACACCACCCTTATGGAAAAAAGTGAAGAGGAACTAAAGAGCCTCTTGATGAAGATGAAAGAGGAGAGTGAAAAAACTGACTTAAAACTCAAAGTGAAAGTGAAAGTGGAAGTTGCTCAGTCGCTCAATCTTCCCAACCCAGGGATGGAGCACAGGTCTCCTGCATTGCAGCAAGATTCTTTACTGTCTGAACCACTAGGGAAGTCCAGCTTAAAACTCAGGATTCAGAAAACCAAGATCATGGCATCCAGTCTCATCACTTCATGGCAAATAAGTGGGGAAACAGTGACAGAGTTTATTTTCTTGGGCTCCTAAATCGTAGATGGTGACTGCAGCCATGAAATTAAATATGCTTGCTCCTTGGAAGAAATGCTATCACAAACCTAGACAGCATACTAAAAAGCAGAGACATTAGCTTGCTGACAAGAAAAAGCTATGGATTTTGCAGTACTCATGTATGGATGTGAGAGTTGGACCATAAAGAAGGCTGAGTGTCAAAGAATTGATGTTTTTGAACTGTGGTGTTGAAGAAAATTCTTGAGAGTACCTTGGACTGCAAGGAGATCAAACCAGGCCCTCCTAAAGGAAATCAACCTTGAATATTCATTGGAAGGACTGATGTTCAAGCTAAAACTCCAATACTTTGGCCACCTGATGTGAAGAACTGACTTACTGGAAAAGACCCTGATGCTGGGAAAGATTGAAGTTACAAAAGGAGAAAGATAGGCTGCGGGAGAAGGGATAAATTGGGAGTTGAGTTTGACAAATACATACTGTGCTATGCTGTGTTTAGTCACTCAGTTGTGTCCTACTCTTTATGACCCCATGGACTTCAATCCACCAAGCGCCTCTGTCTGTGGGGATTCTGCAGGCAAGAATACTGGATTGGGTTGCCATACCCTCCTCTAGGGATGGATACATGCTACTGTTTTAACATAGATAACCAATAAGGACCTACTGCATGGCACAGGGGACTCTGCTCAATATTCTGTAATAACCTAAATGGGAAAGGAATTTGACAAAAAATAGATGTATGTAAGTGTGAAACTGAATCCTTTTGCTGTGCAACTGAAACTAACATAATATAATTCTAGTATGTATGTAGGTGTGCTCATTCATGTCCTACTCTTTGTGACACCATGGACTGTAGCCTTCTAAACTCTGTGGGATTTCCCAGGCAAGAATGCTAGAGTGGGTTGCCATTTTCTACCCCAAATTCAGCTATAGTCCAGTGTAAAATAAATATTAACAAAAGGAATTCTGTAGGAAAGTCAAACTATACTTAATATGTAAGCACATTTACATACACAACACTATTTTAAATGCTTTACTTGCATTATCTAATTTGACCCTTCTAGTAATCCTATGAGGAAGCTATTGGTAACCTCATTTCACAGATGAGGGAACTGAAGGCAGAGAGGTCAAATGATTCTTAGTAAAATAGTTGGTAAGTTGGAAGAGCCAGAATTTTAATTCAAGTAAACAGATAGAGGAATCAGTGTGTTTACACGATACATTATATTGATTTTCTTGAGAGAAAGCATGGTTTGACCATTTTATTTTCAAGTGTGTAATCTAGATTGATATTCATTTATCCATAAAAATGATATATTTAGAATTAGCAGTATCCAAGCTTTGGATAAAAACCTTGTATCCTTAGACACTTGTCAACTGGTACTACGGACATGTGTGATTGTGATTTTCCATTTCCTAAATATCCATCACAGATAAATTAATTTTAGATATTTAATATAGGTATATTAAATCAATTTATATTCCAATTACAATTTTAAAGACTAAAGAATAAGTTTCTGGTGGCTTTATGTATCTTTAATCCATTGGACACTGGTTTATATTTTAACTGTTAAGAAGTTTTAATGTGTTAATTGCAAATTATTAGGAGAAAAGAACTATAGAATTCTCCTGGTAACTACTAAGTCAAGAACCCTTCAACCATTTGTATTTTGCAAGGAAAGATGGTTAACTGATCCTTTACTCTTTATTTGCAATAGAGAAATAAGTTTCACAGGAGAATATTTCTTTCTTATTGATTTCTCCCTTTTCCATATTCTACAGTGATAATTAAACAAAAATTATAAACATATAGAGTTTCAGCCCTATTCATTGTTATAAACTTTAAGGAATATTCTGCTTGAAGTCTTTAAATTTTGTAACTAACAACAAAAAAATTCACTTTGGTTGATACTGTGTCTTATTTCTCAAAATCCTAATTTAAATCACAATTGCTAAGGATTTCTACACCAGACACCTTCCCTTCTGCTCACACATGATCTCTTACTGCTACTGCAACTTTAGAGCNTTTCATCAAGAGGCTTTTTAGCTCCTCCTCACTTTCTGCCATAACGGTGGTGTCATCAGCATATCTGAGGTTATTGACATTGGGGAAAGGAAATGATAATCCTAATGTGAGTTGAAGGAGAGCATTTGATGTGGAAACTAGCCAAGTGGAGGGCCCTTCCTCAATTAGCCGACTCTATTGGGAGGCCTTATGGTCTTACCTGCTACGTTCACCGGTCGATGTCAAAGTAAAGAGCACGCATCTTTGAAAACTCGAGCACATTTTGCTTGGCTGGGCCACAGAGTTTCCTATATTGATGATGAAAGTTTTAAGGAGCTATTGGTGGTAGGGGGAAAGACCAAATTTTACTCTAATCTTCCTTACTAAAGAAGCTATGCTAAGACAGCTCTCTTAAATTGAAGAAACTCCTAACAAGCTAACGTTGAAGACCCCAGGACCGTGCTGACTTAGGGTACTTGCGTCTTTGGAGCAAGCACAGAGCTGGGTTCTATAACACCCAGGACTACTGGCTTCTGGGAAACAGGAAGTAAAAGCAGTTGAAGTATCTACTTGGGTTTCTCTGGGTCAGGGGATGATTTCCTTTTACTAGCCACTTAGCTTTTGGGAGCCAGGATCCTTGGGCCACCCGAGTTTAGGAAAAACAGCTAGGACCATTCCTGGTGCTTATGAAGAGTTTCTGGAACTATCTGGGTGTGTGGAGGGGAAAGGAACCCTGGGAAAAGAGGAAGCTCACAGATCCCATTTCTGAAGTCCTAGAGTAATCTTAAAAAGATATTTCTCAAGCTCTGGAGACTAAATAGCAGCTGCAGCTGTTAAGTCTCTCAGTGTCTGACTCTTTGTGACCCCATGGACTGTAGCCCACCAGGCTCCTCTGTCCGTGGAATTCTCCAGGCAAGAAAAGTGGAGTAGGAGTGGGTAGCCTTTCTGTTCTCCAGGGGATCTTCCCAACCCAGGGATTGAACCTGGTCTCCTGCATTGCGGGGAGACTCTTTACCATCTGAGCCACCAGCGATGCCCCCTGGAGACTAAATAAGGGCAGCTATAAAAGGCTCCAATGACTCGGAAAGGACGGAGGACACGCTGGATGTTTCTGGAGTTTTATATAATCTTGACCTTCTGTGACCCAGGGATATATGTGGGCTGCAGCTGGTTTACTAGATAAGATCTCAAATTTTGGAGTCCTCCTGTATTAGATTCTTTCCTGTATTAGATTCTTCCTTCCTGAGATTCAACATACTCCTATATTAGATTCAAATACAGGCTACATCTCTCACTATCGGTGCAATCCTAGGTGTCTCTGCAGCTCAGTGTTTTCATCTGTAAAATGGGCATGTACATTAATGTTTGGTTATTAAACACACACCACGTGCCAGAGTCAGTGAGAGTCTTTTTACTTACATATCAAATTTACTTAAAAATATCAGTTTTACACGTGGCAGTGAGATTACGTAAAGCCAGGCACAAAAAATACCTATTCCAGCCTCACAATAGCCTCCCATTAGCTAGTTGTTATAAGTATCATCATCATTGGTTCTTACTGTCGAGTTTTAGATTTCAGATTTGTGCTATTGGAAGTTGTGGTTAAGCTTGTAATTGAGCTTTCTATAGTAACAATCTCTCACCTTCTTATAATCTTCTTATGCTTCCTTATAATCTCATCCTCCTGAGATTATATTGGAGCTCACTTCTCTCTGAGTCTCCAGTCTGGATTTGTTAGCCAGAGTGCACTTCTTTCTGAAGGATGGGAGACGCATCGTGGCCAGGAGAAGATGTAATTCCGATAATTCTGGAACGTCATGACAGGTCCCGTTGTCACACAGAGACTCATCTGCAGAGAAGGGATGAGGGAGTGAGGATTGACGTGGGTCTGCTTTAGGTCTAGACGTGTATTAGAGTCTCAGTGTCCTGAAGACCTGAGCTGTCTTGCCTCGAGAACAGCGGTCCGGACTCCTGGCATCAGGGGCTGGTTTTGTAGACAGCTCTCCCATGCACGGGGGCAGGTGCAGATGGTGTCAGGACAGCTCACTTGAGGAACCCGCCACCTGGACCCCTCGTGTGTGTGGTCCATAGCGCCCACTCTCCTAGGAGGATCTCCGCTGATCGACGGGAGCTGGAGCTCAGGCAGTAATGTGAGCGAGGGAGAAACTGACGAAACTTCACCCTCCACTCACTTCCTGCTGAGCAGCCTGCTACCTCCCAGGCCACGAAACATGGCCTGGAGGTCCATGGTCCATGGACTGGAGGCTGGGAACCCCTGGCTGAGCAGATGCTCTGGGTTGAATTGTGTTCCTTCTCAAACGTCACGTGTTGAAGTCCTAACCCCTGGTACATCAGACTGTGACCTTCTTTCGAGATAAGGTCTTTACAGAGACTTTAATCAAAATGAGGGATGGGATGGGGAGGGAGGTGGGAGGGAGGGTCAGGATGGGAAACAATGTACACCCATGGGTGATTCATGTGCATGTATGGCAAAAACCACCACACTATTGTAAAGTAACTAGCCTCCAGTTAAAAAAAAAGATGAAAAAAAATGAAAATGAGGTCATTAGTGTGGGTCCTAATCCAGTGATCAGTGTCCGCATAAAAGGGGCAATTTGGAGACACATATACAGAAAGAACGGCATGTGAACACAAGGACAGCTATCTCTGCGCCAAGGAGAGAGGCCTGGGACGGCTCCTTTTCTGACAACTCAGAAGAACCCATTCTGCCGATGCCCTGATCTCAGACCTCTAGCTTCCGGAACTGTGAGACTTTAATTTTCTGTTGTTTAAGTTACTTAATTTGTGATGCTTTGTTACAGCAGCCTATCCAATGAGTACAATTAGGAGCCAGTTGGCTTTGAAGGCACTGGTAGCACCCTGATAGAGTGGATCGTCGTGGAGAGGTGAGGCATAGACGTTTCCAGCCATTCTGGAAACAGATGGATTGCATCTGGAATTCTACTCTTTGGGTAAACATGAGCTGGGATTCCAGAAAGTGTTTACAAGGTTCATTTCTGTTAGACGAGGGAGAAAGGTGACTCATACTGTGGTATTAAATAATGACAGTAGTATGTATTATCAAGGACTAGGAATACACCNATGGATTGCATCTGGAATTCTACTCTTTGGGTAAACATGAGCTGGGATTCCAGAAAGTGTTTACAAGGTTCATTTCTGTTAGACGAGGGAGAAAGGTGACTCATACTGTGGTATTAAATAATGACAGTAGTATGTATTATCAAGGACTAGGAATACACCAAAACAAGTAGGTTGTGTGAAATGGCCAGCCTGAATCATCAGATCCTTTTTAAAGAAATAAAGACAGTTAGCACACACAATAACTGAAGCAGTGTAAATGATTTGGTTCCTAGTAGAAATCACTAAATTACTTATGTTCATGACGGAACAGAAAATTATTTTATACAAATATGGTATTCTGTTTAGAGCTGAAGATCTTCTTCAAGTGATGTTTCCTAGCAAGGACTTCAACAGTCTAGTTATTTTTTATAAAAAACATTTAGCCAACTTTTAATTTTATTTTATTTAAAACAGGTATTTTTCAAGCTGCTATATAGGGAACATGGTTCCAAGGTATTGCTTTTATTGTATCAGATAAATTGAATGATTCACCATCAGTCTTATAATTTTGTTGCTGTTCAGGCACTCAGCTGTGTCTGACTCTTTTTGACCCCATGGACTGCAGCACACCAGATTTCCCTGTCCTTCACTATCTCCTGCAATTTGCTCACACTCATGTCCATTGGGTCGGTGATGGCATCCAGCCATCTCATCCTCTGTTGTCTCCTTCTCCTCCCACCTTCAATCTTCCCCAGCATCAGGGTCTTTTCAAATGAGTCAGTTCTTCGCATCAGGTGGCCAAAGTATTGGAGTTTCAGCTTCAGCATCAGTCCTTCCAATGAATATTCAGGACTGATTTCCTTTAGGATGAACTGGTTGGATCTCCTTGTGGGTATCAGAATAATCCTAATATCAGTTCAGTTCAGTTCAGTTCAGTCACTCAGTCATGTCCAACTCTTTGCGACCCCATGAATCGCAGCACGCCAGGCCTCCCTGTCCATCACCATCTCCCGGAGTTCACCCAGACTCACATCCATCGAGTCCGTGATGCCATCCAGCCATCTCATCCCCTGTTGTCCCCTTCTCCTCCTGCCCCCAATCCCTCCCAGCATCAGAGTCTTTTCCAATGAGTCAACTCTTCTAGAATGCTAGAGTGGGTTGCCATTTTCTACCCCAAATTCAGCTATAGTCCAGTGTAAAATAAATATTAAAAGGAATTCTGTAGGAAAGTCAAACTATACTTAATATGTAAGCACATTTACATACACAACACTATTTTAAATGCTTTACTTGCATTATCTAATTTGACCCTTCTAGTAATCCTATGAGGAAGCTATTGGTAACCTCATTTCACAGATGAGGGAACTGAAGGCAGAGAGGTCAAATGATTCTTAGTAAAATAGTTGGTAAGTTGGAAGAGCCAGAATTTTAATTCAAGTAAACAGATAGAGGAATCAGTGTGTTTACACGATACATTATATTGATTTTCTTGAGAGAAAGCATGGTTTGACCATTTTATTTTCAAGTGTGTAATCTAGATTGATATTCATTTATCCATAAAAATGATATATTTAGAATTAGCAGTATCCAAGCTTTGGATAAAAACCTTGTATCCTTAGACACTTGTCAACTGGTACTACGGACATGTGTGATTGTGATTTTCCATTTCCTAAATATCCATCACAGATAAATTATTTTTAGATATTTAATATAGGTATATTAAATCAATTTATATTCCAGTTACAATTTTAAAGACTAAAGAATAAGTTTCTGGTGGCTTTATGTATCTTTAATCCATTGGACACTGGTTTATATTTTAACTGTTAAGAAGTTTTAATGTGTTAATTGCAAATTATTAGGAGAAAAGAACTATAGAATTCTCCTGGTAACTACTAAGTCAAGAACCCTTCAACCATTTGTATTTTGCAAGGAAAGATGGTTAACTGATCCTTTACTCTTTATTTGCAATAGAGAAATAAGTTTCACAGGAGAATATTTCTTTCTTATTGATTTCTCCCTTTTCCATATTCTACAGTGATAATTAAACAAAAATTATAAACATATAGAGTTTCAGCCCTATTCATTGTTATAAACTTTAAGGAATATTCTGCTTGAAGTCTTTAAATTTTGTAACTAACAACAAAAAAATTCACTTTGGTTGATACTGTGTCTTATTTCTCAAAATCCTAATTTAAATCACAATTGCTAAGGATTTCTACACCAGACACCTTCCCTTCTGCTCACACATGATCTCTTACTGCTACTGCAACTTTAGAGCTTTATTGTATGTTAAGAGAAATTCAAAGATACATTATGAATCTATTTTGACTCTCCCTTTCACAGTACTATTCCATATCATTATTTTTTTCTTTGCTATATCAAGAGATGTTATTTTTAAATTCTTCAATTAAGCGGTGAACAACTGTAGACCTTAAAAACATTAAGTATATCTAATTTTTAATATTTATATTTGCCTTCCAATTTGACATTAGAAATTTAAATAAATGAGATATATACAAGATATAAGTGCAAAACCTGAGATTCAGATATATTGTGATTAACTTAAGGCCTTAAACTTCAAAAATGAGAAATCAGGAATTTAAAACAATGTCTTTCTGATTTCCCACTTCCAGTATCTCAGTAACACACATCTATTCAATGACATAGCCAGAAATAGACTTGTCAAAAAAAAAATACCCATGAAATATCCAACTCTAATACAAAATTAGCTGTTTATTTAATTTTTTTCATGAGTCATTTATTTTGTGATTATAAAAAAGTTTTTTAAACTAATTTTATATATAATACAGACATTTGCTCCAAGGCTACAGATTATATAACTAATATGATTATGCATACGTAAGAGTAAAATTACACAGAAAATTTTTATTATGATTTGTGTGATCTAAATATTTAGAAAAACTTCTGTAAACCAAGAAGGCAGAATGAACTGCTGGAAATTGAAAGCACTTACTTGTTATGTGAATTCTGGGCATTTAGTGAATGTGGTTGAAAGGCAAAAAAGGCAGAAAGTCAAAAAGGGCAAAAAAAAGGTATTGTTTAAAATGCTGGTTCAGAATTATTTACATTTTTAAATTTAAGAATAACTGATTCTCAATAATATATTAGTTTTAAGTGTTCAACATAAAAATTTCATAGTTGTATGTATTACAAAAGTATCACTGTAATAAGCCTACTTACCATTTGTTACCATGCCAAGTTGTTTTAATAATATTGACTATATTTTCTGTACTGTAAATTTTATCATTGTGACTCATATCTTTATTGTGTATTTATATATGGTAGTTTTACCTCTTCATTCACTTTACATATTTTATACAACCCGCCCCCCAATAGTCCTCCCCTGTGGCTATACCAATTTGCTCTTTTCTTTGTGTCTGCTTTTGTTACGTTATTTTTGTTTCCTTCTTTTGTTGTTTGATTCCATATATAAGGGAAATCATATGGTATATGTCTTTCTCTGTGTGAATTATTTCTTTTACCATAATAGCCTCTAGGTCCATTGATGTTGTCATAAACAGTAAGATTTCAATTATTTTATGGCTGAATACATTCCATTGTATATGTATATATACTATGCACTTAGTAGTTCTAGTAGATTTTTGGTAGTATCTTTAGAATATTTGATGTATATATCATGTTATCTGCAAACAGCGTATGTACTCTTGCCTGGAAAATCCCACGGATGGAGGAGCGTATGCTGCAGTCCATGAGGTCGCTAAGAGTCAGACACGACTGAGCGTCTTCACTTTCACTTTTCACTTTCATGCATTGGAGAAGGATTTATTCTGACTGGTCAAGCTGGAGATGGCAAGAGTAAACACCAATATCTTGGGAGTATATGAACCAAAATGGACAGGAATGGGAAAATGTAATTCAGATGACCATTATATCTACTACTGTGGGCAAGAATCCCATAGAAGAAATGGAGCAGTCCTCATAATCAACAAAAGAGTGCAAAATGCAGTACTTGAGTGCAAGCTCAAAAACAACAGAAAGATCGCGATTTGTTTCCAAGGCAAACGATTCAACATCACAGTAATTCAACTCTGTGCCCCAACCAATGATTCCAAAAAAGTTGATGTTACCAGTTCTATGAAGACCTATAAGACCTTCTAGAACCAAAGCCAAAAAAGAAATGTAATTTTCATCATAGGTGATTGGAATGCAAAAGTAGGAATTCAAGATCTAACTGGAGCAACAGGCAAGACTGGCCTTGAAGTTCAACATCAAGTAAGGCAAAGTCTAACAAAGTTTTGCCAAGGGAACACACGTTTCCAACTTTCCCTTTTCCTAACCCTTTTCCAACGACACAAGAGATGACTCAACACATGGACATATTCAATGGTCACTACCCAAATCAGATTGATTATATTATTTGCAACTGAAGATGTAGATGCTCTATACAGTCAGCAAAAACAAGATGTGGAGCAGATTGTGGCTCAAATCATGAACTTCTTACTACAAAATTCAGTCATAAACTGAAGAAAGTAAGGAAAACCACTAAGCCATTCAGGTATGGCTTAAATCAAATCCCTTTTGATTATACAAAGAAGGTGATGAGTAGATTCAAGGAATTAGGTTTGGTAGATGGAATGCCTGAAGAACTATGGGCAGAAAAATCATAACATTGGACAAGAAGCAGTGACCAAAATTATTCTAAAGAAAAAGAAATGCAAGAAGGCAAAGTGGTTGTCTAAGAAGGCTTTATAAATAACAGAAGAAAGAAGAGACGTAAAAGGCAAAGGAGAAAGGGAAAGATATACCCAACTGTATGCAGAGTTCCAGAGAATGGCAAGGAGAGTTAACAAGGTTTTCTTCAATGAAAAATGCAAAGAAATAGAGGAAAGTGATAGAATGGGAAAGACTAGAGATCTCTTCCAGAAAATTAGAGCTATCAAAGGAATATTTCATGCAAGGATAGACACAATAAGGAACAGAAATGGTAAGAACCTCACAGAGGCAGAAGAAAGTAAAAAGAGCTGAAAAGAATTAATAGATTAATACAAAAAAGGTCCTAATGACCAGGATAACCATGATGGTGGGGTCACTCACCTAGACAGACATCCTGGAGTGTGAAGTCAAGAGGGCCTTAGGAAGCATTACTATGAGCGAAGGTAGTGGAGGTGATGGAATTCCAGCTGAGCTATTTCAAATCCTAAAAGATGATGCTGTGAAAGTGCTATACTCAATATGGTAGCAAATTTGGAAAGCCAAGCAGTTGCTACAGGGCTGGAAAGTGTCAGTGTTCATCCCAATCCCAAAGAAGAATAGTGCTAAACAATGTTCAAACTGCAGTACAATTGCACTAATTTTCCATGCTAATAAGGTTATATTCAAAATCCTTCAAGCTAGCTTCTGTCAGCAGTACTTGAATTGAGAACTTCCAGATGTATAAGCTGGGTTTAGAAAAGTTTCAAGAACAAGAGATCAAATTGCCAGTATTCATTGTATCATAGAAAAAGCAAGATAATTCCAGAAAAATCATCTACTTATGCTTCATTGACTATGTTAAACCTTTTGACTGTGTGGATCACAATAAACTATGGAAAATTCTTAAAGAATTGGGAATACCAGATTATCTTACCTATCTCCTCAGAAACTTGAATGCAGGTCAAGAAGCAATAATTAGAACCTTAGTAGAACAACTGACTGGTTCAAAATTGGGAAGGAGTATAGCAAGGTGGTATACTGTCACCCTGTTTATTTAACTTCTATGCAGGATACATCATGAGAAATGCCAGACTAGATGATGTACAAACTGGAATCAAGATTGTCAGGAGAAATATCAACAACCTCAAATATTCAGATGATACCATTCTAATGGCAGAAAGCAAAGAGGAACTAAAGAGCCTCTTGATGAGAGTGAAAGAGGAGAATGAAAAAGCTGGCTTCAAACTCAACATTAAAAAAACTAAGATCATGGTATCCAATCCCATCACATCATGGCAAATAGAAGGAGGAAATGTGGATGAAGTGACAAATTTTATCTTCTTTGGTTCCCAAATCACTGTGGATAGTTACTGCAGCCATGAAATTAGAAGACCCTTGCTCCTTGGAAGAAATCTATGGACACACCTAGACAGCATATTAACTGTCCACTTTGAGGACAAATGTCCCTATGGTCAAATCTATGGCCTTTCCACTAGTCATGTACAGATGTAAGTGTTGAACCATAAAAAGACTGAGTGCTGAAGAACTGATGCTTTCATGGTGTGGTGCTGGAGAAGACTCTTGAGAGTCTCTTGGACAGCAAGGAGATCAAATCAGTCAATTCTGAAGAAATCAACTCTGAATATTCATTGGAAGGACTGATGCTGAAGCTCCAAAACTTTGGCCACCTGATGCAAACATTTGACTCATTGGGAAAGACCCTCATGTTGGGAAAGGTTGAAGGAAAAAGAAGAGGGTGGCAGAGGATAAGACAGTTGGATAGCATCACTGACTGAATGGGCATGAAATTGGGCACACTCTGGGAGACAGTGTGGGAGAAGTAAGCCTGGTGGTGCCCATGGAGGTTTCAAAGAATTGGATACTACTTAACAACTGAACAACAATAATTCTGACAGATGTGGTGTGATATCTCACTGTAGTTTTAATTTTCATTTTCCTTATGGATAGAGATGTTGACATCTTCTCATGTGTCTTTTGACCAGCTGCATTTCTCCATGGAGGAAGATGTCTATTTAGATCCTCTGGCCATTTAAAAATCAGTGCGTTTGTGGGTTTTTGACATCAAGTTGTATGACTTTGTCGTATATTTTGGATGTTAGAAAACTCTGGGAAATAATGAAGTACAGGTAAGCCCAGCATTCTGCAGTCCATGGGGTCACAAAGTGTCAGACATGACTTAGCAAATGAACAACAACAAGCCCTTATCATATACACTGTTTACAAATCTCTTCTCCCATTCTGCAGGCAACAATTTCATTTTGTTGATAGTTTTCTTCACTATGAAAAAAGTTTTTAGTTTAATGTAGACCCATTTATTTATTTATGGTTTTTGTTGTCCTTTTCTGTGGAGATCAATCTAAACATCATTTCTAAGAGCAATGTCAAAGACATTACCGCATAAGTTTTCCTCTAGAAGTTTTATAGTTTCAGGTCTTACATTTAAGTCTTCAACTCATTTAAAATTTATTTTTGCATATGAGGGCAGAAAGTAGTCCAGGTTTATTTTTAGGTATGTAGCTGACTGGTTTTCCCAACACCATTTATTTCCTCCATGTATATTCTTTCCTTTTGTGCCAGAAAACAATTGGTCATAAAACTGTGGGTTTATTTCTGGGATCTCTGGTTTATTCCATTCATCTATGTGTCTACTTTTGTTGGCAGTACCATAATATTTTGATTACTGTAGCTTTGTAGTATAAATCAAGGTGTTACATCTTCAGCTTTATTCTTTTTTCACAAGAATGTTTTGATGACTCAATATCTTTGTTTTTCCATATAAATTTTAGAATTGTTTATTCATAGTGAAAGAAAATGCTATGGATTTTTGATAGAAATTACATGGAATTTGTAGATTATCTTAGGAAGAAAGGTCCTTTTAACAATACTAACTTCCAATGAAGGAGCACTGTATATTTTTTCATTTGTTTTTATCTTCAGTTTCCTTCAACAATATCTCACTGTTTTCCTAGTTCAGGTAAGTCTTTTATTTCCTTTGCTAAATTTATTCCTAGCTATTTCATTCTTTTAGATACAGTTGTAAATTTGTTTTCTTCATTTCTTTTTCCATTAGTTTGTTTTTAGCATATAAAAACATAAAAAATTTCTCTATATTAATTTAGTATCCTGCAATTTTACTCATTTATCATTCAAATAGATTTTTGGTGGCTTCTTTAGACTATTCTATGTATAGTATCATGTCATCTGCAAACAGTGACAGTTTTACTTCTTTCTTTCCTATTTGGAGGCCTTTGGAACACATGCTAACATCCCTACATTTTAACTCCACACACACACATTTAATTTTTTTATATAATATTTTATATCTTTTTGTTTTGTATATCATTTAACTACTTTTTTCATACAAATGATTTTACTACTTTTAACATTTTTAATTGTTATATAGGAGATTAATTCAGAGAAGGCAATGGCACCCCACTCCAGTACTCTTTCCTGGAAAATCCCATAGATGGAGGAGGCTGGTAGGCTGCAGTCCATGGGATCGTGAAGAGTTGGACACGACTGAGTGACTTCACTTTCACTTTTTACTTTCAAGCATTGGAGCAGGAAATGGCAACCCACTCCAGTGTTCTTGCCTTGAGAATCCCAGGGACGGGGCAGCCTGGTGGGCTGCCATCTATGGAGTCGCACAAAGTTGGACACGACTGAAGTGACTTAGCAACAGCAGCAGCAGGAGATTAATTAACTTTATTGTTTGCTTTTACAAATGAGATTTTTTTATTTTCTAATTTTTATGTATTTCTTGTTGTGATCTTCTGTCCTATGTAGAGAAATCCCTTTAATATTTCTTGCAAGTCCACTTTAGAGGTGCTGAATTCTTACCTTTCACTTGTCTGTTAACCTTTTTATCTCTCCTTTAAATTTGAATGGTAATCTTGTTGGGTAGGTTATTCTTGATTTTAGGGTTTTTCTTTTCTCAATTTTGAACATATGATCTGCAAATTTTCTGCTGAAAGGTCAGCTGAGAGTCTTATGTGAGTTTTTTGTATGGTATTAATTGTTTTTCCCTTGTTATTTTTACAGTTCTCTATTTATTTTTAATTTTTTGCCATTTTAATTGTAATTGGTGTGGATGTCTTTGGATTTATCTTGCTTGGAACTCTCTGTGCTTCCTGGATGTCATCTGTTTTCCTGAACTTTCCAGGTAAGGATAATTTGTAGCTGTTAATTCTTCAAATAAATTATCTACCTATTTCCCTCTCTTCTTTTTCTTCTGGGATTCTTATCATTTGAATGTTAGTTCAAATGATAAGAATGACAATTTATGTATTTGCAGAGGTCTTTTAATCTATCCTTAATTTAAAAAAAACTTTTTTTTCCTTCTTTTGTCCATCGTGGGCCACTACTATTTATTCCCATTTGTCAATGTATTTGTCTGATCATCTAATCTACTGTTGATTCCTTCTAATGTATTTTTTTTTATTACAATTACTATACTCTTCAGCTCTATTTGATTCTTCTTTATATTTTCTGTTTGTTAAAATCTTCATTGTGTTTCTTCATTCTTCTCCTGAGTTCATTGAGCATCCTTATGATCATTACCTTTAACTATTTATTGATTAGATAGCTTATCTCCATGTCACTTACATCATCTGTATTTTATCTTCTCCTTTATTTGGAACATTTTCTTCCACCTCATGTTGCCTAATTCTCTGCTTTTATTTGTATGCTTTAGGTTGGTTGGTTAGGTTTCCCAATCTTGCAGAAGTGGCACTATGTAGGAGATGTTAGAAGGTGCAGCAGCTCACTCTCTCTGGTCATCTGAGCTATACACTCCCTTTGTAGGCTATATGTGCCTTACATTTATGGCAGGGTTGAGCACAGTGAGCATGCTGGTAGGCAGGGCTTGGCCCTGGTCCTGCTGTTTGCCAGTCCCTATCTTTCTCTGAGCCTGATGGCTTATCCCAGGATGGCAGGGTATGCAGGCTGGGAGACCTGGGCCTGGTACTCATCCACTGGTGGTCCATAGTAGCCCCTGGCACTAATAGGCTAGAAGAAATCCAAAATTCACTGTCAGCACCAGTGTTGTCATGGTCAAATATGTCAGCACCATGTCCCCAAATAGCTACCACCAATGTTTAAGTACCTGATGAATTCCAGTTGCCTCCTGCCTCTCTGGGAAACTCTCGCTGATCAGTCAGTAAGTGGTTATGTTCAGTTCAGTTCAGTTCAGTCGCTCAGTCATGTCCAGTTCTTTGCAACCCCATGAATCACAGCACGCCAAGCCTCCCTGTCCATCACCAACTCCTGGAGTTCACTCAGACTCGCATTCATCGAGTCAGTGATGCCATCCAGCCATCTCATCCTCAGTTGTCCCCTTCTTCTCCTGCCCCTAATCCCTCCCAGCATCAAAGTCTTTTCCAATGAGTCAACTCTTCGCATGAGGTGGCCAAAGTACTGGAGTTTCAGCTTTAGCATCATTCCTTCCAAAGAAATCCCAGGGCTGATCTCCTTCAGAATGGACTGGTTGGATCTCCTTGCAGTCCAAGGGATGCTCAAGANCCAAAGTACTGGAGTTTCAGCTTTAGTTTCAGTTTTAGCATCATTCCTTCCAAAGAAATCCCAGGGCTGATCTCCTTCAGAATGGACTGGTTGGATCTCCTTGCAGTCCAAGGGATGCTCAAGAGTCTTCTCCAACACCACAGTTCAAAAGCATCAATTCTTCAGCGCTCAGCCTTCTTCACAGTCCAACTCTCACATCCATACATGACCACAGGAAAAACCATAGCCTTGACTAGAAGGACCTTAGTCGGCAAAGTAATGTCTCTGCTTTTGAATATGCTATCTAGGTTGGTCATAACTTTTCGTCCAAGGAGTAAGCGTCTTTTAATTTCATGGCTGCAGTCACCATCTGCAGTGATTTTGGAGCCCCCCAAAATAAAGTCTGACACTGTTTCCACTGTTTCCTCATCTATTTCCCATGAAGTGATGGGACTGGATGCCATGATCTTCATCTTCAGAAATACTAAAGCATGAAAGAATGTGCACTTTACAACTGAAGCAATAGAGCAAATAGTCCTTAGATTAAAAAAGGTCTTGTTGTGTAAAAAATTCAGGAAATGGTATAACTCTCACCACTACTTGACCTTGGAATCCTTTTCACATTAAGCTCTAAGAATACAGTTTCTGGTCTCCATTTTGGGTAATGCTGGACCGAGACAAATGTTGTTGACAGTTTTCTGAATTGACAGCTGTCAGATTTTGTGATGTTGGAGAGAGAGAAGCGTTCCCTTGTTTTGCCAGCTTTGTCACTGACTAGGCAGGATGCTTCTAGACTTAATATTGCTAACAGAAGGCAGAACCAGGCGGGAGTTTTCCGCATGGCAGTTCTCTGCTGGCCGAGGCTGCCGACATATAGATCAGTCTACATTCTCCTCCGTCTCTGGGGTCCCTGATGGCTTCAGCTCTTGGCTGAGGGCGTCTGGATAGTGACGGGATAATACGAATGCTTTACACTCAGAGGATCTGGGGAGGCTTTCCTATGGCTGACTACCCTTGGGGATTCTGCTCAGTGACGAACTTCCATGGGATGTGCTTAATGTTTTCTTAGTTTTTTGCTCCCCAACTCACCTCAAGCATCTTTGTGGACTTTTGTCTGCTTTCCCAGAGCACAAGACGTTCCCCCCTTTACCCGTAGCGCTTCTTGGAAGCTGATGTTGCTTCTCTCAGGTTGGTACTACACTAGTCAGTCTTTCAATACTCATTGAATAATGTTGCTGCAGCCCACAGGTGGCTGATTTTCACAGTTTTTGTAAAGAGCAGTCATTAGCAAGAGAGCCTTGCTCATCAGGCAGAAGGGTGAAGCTGCCTCTCCAGATAAATCCATCTCTGTGTAAATCTGATAATCTTTCATGTAACTTAGAGATTTAGGGAGGTCGACATGTTTTTGAAGCTACCGGAAGAATTGCTCCAGGTACGGAGCATCTTGTGAAAAACCTACCTGGATGCTTCCTTCAGCCTAGTATTAGGAAGCGTGGTCTAGTTCATGAATATTTGTTTGCTTTCACGATCAGTGTTTCTGTCACTTCCTTATGTTTGAGTTGTGGATCAAGGGTTCCACATGGAAATCCCAGAGCTGTAAAACATGGAGGTCGCTTTCGTGGCCTTGTTAGGATCAGGCTGTAAGTACACACAAGCCCGGGTTGACAGGAGAGATGGCGCCCACTGGTAGGGGGCAGTCACAGTGGCTAATCTTTCCTCCTTCTGGATGACATCATCAGGAAACCAGCCAGCACGTTCGAGGAGGAGAATTTGTCTGCCGAACATGACCACCAATGCTGTGCTCCAGTTAAACTCCGTGAAGGCAGCGATTGCCATCCTGGTAACAGAGCACGGATGCCAAGCACTGGGAGCTCAGCACGGAAAAGGTGACTGGTGGCACTGGATATGCAGAAGTGACTGGTGGTGCATTGGATATGCAGAAGAATAGTGAGAAGGTCGGATGTGCCTATGACAGCTCTGTTAAAAGTCCCTTGAACTCTGAGCCAGCTACTCGCAGGAGGCAGACTTCCTAGTGATGTGACTGAGAATGGCTCAGTTTACTGTGTAAACTATAGCTCCACAGAAAGTGTGGGAAAAAAGCGGCACGCACCTTAGGAAGAAAAGTTCCCGTTAAGATACTCTTCCTCTAGTCGAGAGCACAGGCTCTGGGATTAAATGGAAATCCTGGTCCCACAACTTAGTTATGTGGATTGGCCGGTTGTTTGCTTAGTTACATAATGTGAAAATGTGGATTATGAATTTTCAGTAATCTAAAAATGGGGATGATTTTGTCAAAGTTCAGTGAGGCCATATATTTTCCTTTTTACAAAATGTTTGTTTATTCTTTATTTTTGGCTTCGCTGGGTCTTCCTGGGGCCCTGGAGCTTTCTCTACCTGTGGTGGGCGGGGGCTCTTCACTGTGGGGCATGGGCCTCACAGTTCTGTGGTTTCCTGGATTTGGAGCACACGGTGTCAGTAACTGTGGCATCTGCGCTCAGTAGCTGCCGCTGGTAGGGTCTAGAGCTTGGGCTCAGCAGTTGGATCGCCCAGACTTGGCTACTCTGTAGCATGTGGACTCTTCCCGGCTCAGGAACTGAACCTCCATCCCCTGCCTTGGCGGGCGGAGTCCCACCTGCTGTAACATCGGGGAAGTCCCGAGAAAGTATTTTGCATGTGCTGGCAGATAGAAAGCCAATACTAATGTTAGCTAACCATAATTCTTTCTCTAGCCTCATGATAAACTCTCTTGCACGAAGGAAGAGCATCCGTGGTATCTGTCCAGGGAATCTTAAGATTCCAGGGTTTTTTCATCAAATGATTTTGCAGCATATTATGGACGTGAGTCTGAGTGGACTCCAGGAGTTGGTGATGGACAGCGAGGCCTGGCATGCTGCAGCCTATGGGGTCGCAAAGAGTCAGACACGACTGAGCGACTGAGTTGAACTGAACTGATTCCCAGTGTTTGATCCTCTGCATCTTCCTCTTTACAATTTTTAAGGCAAAGTCCCTTTTTTTTTTCTTCCAGTTTCCCTGCTTCCCTTTACGCTGCTGCTGCTGCTGAGTCGCTTCAGTCCTGTCCGACTCTGTGCGACCCCATGGACGGCAGCCCACCAGGCTCCCCCGTCCCTGGGATTCTCCAGGCAAGAACACTGGAGTGGGTTGCCAATTCTTTTTCCCCCTTTATGCTACCTACCAGAAAATGTGAAAAGTCCCTAGGCTCAGGATGATGCAAGGCTTACCTTTCAGTCTTTTATAAGTCAGTGGATTATGGTGCCAGTATGAACTGAAGCTGCCTCAATTTCTGACCGATTATGATGAAGTTTTATAGAATGATTTGCCTCAATTAGGATGCTTTGTCCACTTATTTAATAGGTGTTTCAACATTAAAAATCCCCTTTATATATTGGCATCTGATAAAAATTGCTTAGTGGAGTTTCTCTGATAAAATAAAAAAAATTATGTTCAGAGAGAGCCCACAATACACTTTAAGCCTTTTCTAGGAACAAGGCGGGAAACGGATGAGTGGAGAAACGCATCCCACCATATATTTTTAAATGATTTGGATCCTTGTGTTATCTACTAGAAAAGAGGGAAATTGAAAAAAACGATGGCTGTGGATTCCTACTGTTACAGGAAGAGATATTGCTTATTTTTACTGAAGAAAAACAGGTCTACGTAGAAAAAGAAAGTTAACCCTGTGACAGGTTACAAAAATGAAAAGGGATAATGGGAAAATTCTAAGCGATTCTAGTTGCAATTACATCAGCAGCATTTTTGACAGTTCTAGGAGTTATGAGGCCCAAATCTGGGGGTGACTAGCAATGTTTATTGTTTTTACGTACTGTAGTAGGAACTGCTAACCCTTCAGATGGGAGCACACTCATAGCCTCTCCTGTCTGGCTCTGACAAATAGCTTTAGGGTATCAGTGGGCAGCTTAGGAAATTGCCTGTAGATGAGAAAACAATACATTGATTTGATAAATATTAGAAGTCTTATCTTCATGAACATCGATGATAACCTTATAACTGAAACTCTTTCGTTAAAGTCAGAATAAGAATTTGGTAAATGGGGCATAAGGCAAACTAAGTCATCTCTGTTTCTTTCAAATATCTTGATAAATAAAGACTCACAGCTATAAGTAACCTTGTAGCAAGAAAATAAGCAATGATTTCACGTCAATTCAACCTTTATGCAAGATGCTTCCTTGAGAAAAATCTATAATGTATATAAATGAATAAAGTTTGGTATCTTCTTTCAAGCAGCTTTGAAGATAGTGGGAGGCAGGACAAGATGTTATACCAGAGTGTCATGGGACTAGATTTGCTTTAATCATAGTGGGATAGTGACACAAACATTGTCAATCATTTTGATTTGCTTTTAATGATTTCAAAATTAAGCCACCGGCTTGCTGTTCATTGTTCAGTTGCTAAGTTGTGTTTGACTCTTTCGTGACCCCAGTTTCTAGCCTGCCAGGCTCCTCTGTCCATAGATTTCCCAGGCAAGAACACTGGAGTGGGTTGCCATTTTCTTTTCCAGGGGATCTTCTAAACCCAGGGATCGAACCCAGGTCTCCTGCATTGACAGGTGGATTCCTTACCACTGAGCCACCAATTACCTGGCTGCTGCTGCTGCTAAGTCACTTCAGTCGTGTCCAACTCTGTGCGACCCCATAGACGGCAGCTCACCAGGCTCCCCCGTCCCTGGGATTCTCCAGGTAAGAACACTGGAGTGGGTTCCCATTTCCTTCTCCAATGCATGAAAGTGAAAAGTGAAAGTGAAGTAACTCAGTTGTGTCTGACTCTTAGCGACACCATGGACTGCAGCCCACCAGGCTCCTCCGTCCATGGGATTTTCCAGGCAAAAGTACTGGAGTGGGGTGCCATTGCCTTCTCCTCCAATTACCTGGACAACAACTTAAATAAAAGGTGAAAAGTGATTTAACATTATATGGGCACTTTTCCAGCTCACTGAAAGTCAAAAGGATTCATGGGTGTGCATGAGTGTTAAAAAAAAAGGATGGATATGAAATTATTTAGTCTATTATAAAAGCATTTTTTCTTTAAGCACTTTAAGATGGTGGTCAACCCTGTTTTCACTTGCATTGATTATGAGAGGAAATCTGTTTTTATCCTTACTTTTATTCTGTAGCTCATACTGTGTCTTTTTCCCCTCTAGATGCATTTAAGATTTCCTCTTTATTTCTGGTTTTGGAAAATTTGATTATGATGTTTCTTGGTGTAGTTTTTGCACGTTTCTTTTGCTTGGGATTTTTTTTGTGATTATTGAATGTGTTGTTTTATAGTTTCATCAAATTTCAAAGTTTTCAGTATTAATTAAAAAATTTTTTTTATACCACACCTGTTTTTCTGGTCCTTCAGGGATTCCAATTATACACTTATCTGCCTTCTTAAAGGTGTTCCATGATTCTCTGCTCTGTTGTTCATTTATCTTTTTGAGTCACTTTTCTCTTATTTTGAATAGTTACAGTTACTAAGTCTTCAAGATCACTAGCCATTCCTTTTGGAATGTCTAATCTCTAGTTAATCCCATTCAATGCAATTGATTTTTTAAAATCATCAGACACTATGGTTCCAAGCTTGTCCTTCACATCTCTACTTGTCTTGTTTGAACATATGGAAAGTAGTTAGAATAATTGTTTCTCTGTCCTTGATGGCTAATTCTGACATTTTTGGCAGTTTTGGTCGGTTTTGACAATTGAATTTTCTTCTCCTTATGGCATGTTTTCCTGATTTTTGGCATGTATGGTAATTTTTATTAGATAACAGACATGTGAATTTTAACAAGTGTGTTACTGGGTATTTTCATATACTTGTATGGTATAAGTATAAAATGTCCTATATATATATATAAAGTATATATATGAAACTTCATATACTTGTAGGTATTTTCATAGACTTATAGGTATAAGTATAAAATGTACTATATACATAAAGTATATATATAAAATCTCATATACTTGTATTTCATAGACATAGGTATAAGTATAAAATGTACTATATACATAAAGTATACATATATAAAATCTCATATGTACTATATAATAAAGTATATATATAAAGTCTCATATACTTGTAGGTATTTTCATAGACTTATATAAGTATAAAATGTCCTATATAATAAAGTATATATGTATAAAACTTCATATACTTATACATATTCTTGAACTTTGCTCTGGAGCACCATTAAATTACTTGGAAATTGCTGGCTCCGTCTGAGTCTTGCTTTGCAGGTTTGCTAGTTGTAACAGGCGAAGGCAAAGGCGAAATCGCTCAGTCGTGTCTGACTCTGCGACCCCGTGGACTGTAGCCCACCAGGCTCCTCTGTCCATGGGATTCTCCAGGCAAGAATACTGGAGTGGGGTGCCATTTCCTTCTCCAGGGGATCTTCCTGACCCAGGGATCGAATCTGGGTCTCCGGCGTTGCGGGCAGCCGCTTTAACCTCTGAGCCACCAGGGAAGCCTAGTTGTAACCGGAGCAGGGTTTACTTTAGGGCTACTGAGGCAAGTCCTTTCTGTGCACGCTACCCAATGCAATGCATCATGAATCTTGAGATTCTCTCATTCAGGTGGTGGGCACAGATGGCATTCCCAGCCTTGTGTGAGCATCAAGCACTGTTATCTATAATCTATTCAGTATTTCCTTCCCTCCCTCAAATTATTTCCTCGTGCGTGTACTGACTAGTACTCAGCTAAGCAAGTGATACTCTTCCCTGGTGGCTCAAATGGTAAAGAATCCACCAGCATTGTAGGGGATATGGGTTTTAATGCTGAGTCAGGAAGATCCCCTGGAGAAGGGAATGGCTACCCATGCCAGTGTTCTTGCCTGGAGAATTCCATGGACTGAGGAACCTGGGGGGCTACAGTCCCTGGGGTCGCAGAGTTGGACACGACTGAGCAGCTAAGCCTTGCACTTTCACAAGTGACTGATGAGGGATCTTCTGCAGATCTCGGGGCTCTTTGTACAACTCACCGTCTTCAGCACTCCATTATGCAAACTTCAGTTGCCTCGCCCTCCCCAAATGTTTGGCTCCATTGCCCTTAGGAAGTCCACTAAACATTTCCCGAGTCTTCCCTTGCTGCCCCGTGGTCGAAGAACTCAAAACAGAGAGCTGGGGAAACTTTAGGGCTTATTTGTTTTTAGCTTCTCGGGAACCACTGTCCTTTACCGCCTGATGTAAAGTGTCTTGCAAACTAGTATTTCATATATTTTGTCCAGCTTTTCTTGTTTCCTGCAGGAGGATAAATCTAGTTCCTGTTAGTCTATGTCAAGCAGAAGTGGGAATTTTGGAAGGGACTTTTAACTGGATGAATAAAACCTATGTTCTAAAATTGTCCAAATTATATTTCATCCTATTACATTGTATTTAAAGCAACTTTGAGGCTTTATCTTATACTACTTGCAATGAAAAATAGGCTTTTGGATGCTTTCAGAAATGCCATGTGGTCTGGAGCAGAAAGGGGTGAAGGGAGCTGGTGCAGCCAGAGGTTCCACGGTGGCTGAGCTCAATGAACCTCTCTCCAGCGAAGACCGAAACTTCCTCTCCGTGGCCTACAAGAATGTGGTTGGTGCCTGGCGGTCTTCCTGGAGCGTCATCAGCAGCATCGAGCAGAAGACCATGGCTGACGGGAATGAGAAGAAGCTGGAGAAGGTGAAGGCCTACCGGGAGAAGATTGAGAAGGCGCTGGAGACGGTGTGCAGCGACGTGCTGGCGCTGCTGGACACGTTCCTCATCAAGAACGGCAATGACTTCCAGTAGGAGGGCAAGGTCTTCCACCTGAAGATGGAGGGCGACCACTCCCGCTACCTGGCCGAGGTGGCTTCTGGCGAGAACAGTGTGGTGGAGGCCTCGGAGGCAGCCTACAAGGAAGCCTTCGAGACTAGCAAGGAACACACGCAGCCCACACACCCCATCCGGCTGGGCCTGGCCCTCAACGTCTCCGAGTTCTACTGCGAGATCAGAAGGCGCCCGAGCAGGCCTGTCTGCTAGCCAAACAAGCCTTCCACGACGCCACAGCCGAGCTGGACACACTAAACGAGGATTCCTACAAGGACTGCACGCTCATCACGCAGCGGCTGCGAGACAAGCTCACCCTCTGGACGAGCGGCCAGCAGGAGGAGGAAGCCGGAGAAGGCAACTGAGCGCCGTGGCCCGCCCCGCCCCACCCCTTCACCGCCAGGCCCCTCTCGCCACACTCACCAAGTATCCAGTGCTCAACCTATCTGTGCGGCAGCACAGCTCCTCAGACCTGCTCCCCGCCCCGGGAAGCAGCTCCAGATAAATTAATTCATGGGCATTGCTGGCCTGACGGTTGCTTCTAGCCCACAGGAGCTCCCTTTTTGGATTGTGCAGACAGGTGCGTTCTGAAGGCGGCATTTTCCTTTGCTTGCCTGTCTAGGGGAATTGCAGGCGAAAGCCTCAGAAAGTTAGGAGAATTAGCCACACAGGCTACAGTTGGTATTTAAATGGTTCACTTCAAACCAGCTGCTAGTGTTTTGTTAAAGCAGTACATCTGTGCATGCAGAAGTGAATTCACCCCTCCCTCTTCTTTCTTAGCTAATGGAAAACCACTAAGGGAAGCCTGGACGAGAGACCACTTGCTCCTTTCCATAAGCTTAATAATAAACTTTAACGTAAGGTTTCAGTAGCACCTTGTTAGCCTCTTTAAATTATGATGTGCACAAACCTTCTTTTCAATGCAATGCACCTAAAGTTTTGATACCTGTAACTTTTTTTTTTTTTTGGTTACAATTGTTTAAGAATCATGGATTTATTTTTTGTAACTCTTTGGCTATCGCATCGCCATGTGTGTCAGCCCATGTCAATCAAGATGGGTGATTATGAAATGCCAGACTCCTAAATTAAATGTTTTGGAATTCAGTGGGTAAATAAAAATGCTGCTTTGGGGGAAAAAAAAAGAAAAAAAAGAAAATATAGATAGGCTTTAAAGCTGGAAAAATCTAGATTTGAATCTTAGAACTGCCATTTAATATTTAATAGATATGTGGTTTAATAGACCTGTAGGTTCCCTCAACCTCAGATTGATAACCTTATTTGATAAAACAGAGTCACAGGAGCTCCCTTTTTGGATTGTGCAGACAGGTGCGTTCTGAAGGCGGCATTTTCCTTTGCTTGCCTGTCTAGGGGAATTGCAGGCGAAAGCCTCAGAAAGTTAGGAGAATTAGCCACACAGGCTACAGTTGGTATTTAAATGGTTCACTTCAAACCAGCTGCTAGTGTTTTGTTAAAGCAGTACATCTGTGCATGCAGAAGTGAATTCACCCCTCCCTCTTCTTTCTTAGCTAATGGAAAACCACTAAGGGAAGCCTGGACGAGAGACCACTTGCTCCTTTCCATAAGCTTAATAATAAACTTTAACGTAAGGTTTCAGTAGCACCTTGTTCGCCTCTTTAAATTATGATGTGCACAAACCTTCTTTTCAATGCAATGCACCTAAAGTTTTGATACCTGTAACTTTTTTTTTTTTTTTGTTACAATTGTTTAAGAATCATGGATTTATTTTTTGTAACTCTTTGGCTATCGCATCGCCATGTGTGTCAGCCCATGTCAATCAAGATGGGTGATTATGAAATGCCAGACTCCTAAATTAAATGTTTTGGAATTCAGTGGGTAAATAAAAATGCTGCTTTGGGGGAAAAAAAAAGAAAAAAAAGAAAATATAGATAGGCTTTAAAGCTGGAAAAATCTAGATTTGAATCTTAGAACTGCCATTTAATATTTAATAGATATGTGGTTTAATAGACCTGTAGGTTCCCTCAACCTCAGATTGATAACCTTATTTGATAAAACAGAGTGGAAAAAGTTTATTGGAAACACAAAGATTCTATGCATTACTGTTTTTTTTTTTAACAGCAAAAAATTGGGAATAGATAGGGTGATACTGAAACAAATCAGAGCTAATTCATAGTTTGTACCTTCACGAAACACCTAATAAGAATGCTGCTGCTGCTGCTGCTGCGTCTCTTCAGTCGTGTCCAACTCTGTGCGACCCCATAGATGGCAGCCCACCAAGCTCCCCCGTCCATGGGATTCTCCAGGCAGGAACAATGGAGTGGGTTGCTATTTTGTTCTCCAATGCATGAAAGTGAAAAGTGAAAGTGAAGTCGCTCAGTCGTGTTCGACTCCTAGTGACTCCATGGACTGCAGCCTACCAGGCTCCTCCATCCATGGGATTTTCCAGGCAAGAGTACTGGAGTGGGGTACCATTGCCTTCTCCATAATAAGAATGAGAGAGGTCTATATTATTCTTGGGGAAAATGTTAATGACATACTGTTAAGTGAGTAAAGCATTTTGCTGAAAAACAAGTGAAGTGTGAGCTGATTTTTAATTTAAAAATTTCTGTGTGTGTGTTTACATGAGGAAAACACCATCTGGAAGGATATATGAACAATTTAAGTAAGTTGATAAGCTGGAAGTAGGGCTAAGGTTTTTTAACTTTGAAAAAACTTTTAAATACAACTTTTTTTTAACCACTTGTATTTGAAAAATAATGAAAAATAGTCATTGGAAATCTGCTATATAACACAGGGAGCCCAGCTTGGCACTCTGTGATGACCTAGAGGGATGGGATGGGGAGTTTGAAGTGGGCTCAAGTTGGAGGGGGTATATATACATATAGTTATGACTAATTTGTGTTTTTGTATGGCAGAAAGTGAAAGTTAGTCGCTCAGTCATGTCTGACTCTTTGTGACCCCATGGACTTTAGCCCACCAGGCTCCTCTGTCCATGGAATTATCCAGACAAGAATACTGGACTGGTGATCTATTTCACATATGATAATATACATGTTTCAATGCTATTCTCTCAAATCATCCCACTGAGGATGAGATGGCTGGACGGCATCACTGACTTGATGGATGTGAGTCTGAGTGAACTCCGGGAGTTGGTTCATGAGGTCACAAAGAGTCGGACATGACTGAGCAACTGAACTGAACTGACTGATGAAGACCTGTAAGATCTTCTAGAACTAACACCAAAAACTAGTCAAAACATAAAAGTTGGCAAAACATAAAAGTTGCAAGGTATGGAGGAAGTGGAGCTCTTGGCCACTGTGGGTGGGAATGTAAAATGGTGCGGTCAAGTGGAAAACAGAATGTTAAGATCTTCTAGAACTAACACCAAAAACTAGTCAAAACATAAAAGTTGGCAAAACATAAAAGTTGCAAGGTATGGAGGAAGTGGAGCTCTTGGCCACTGTGGGTGGGAATGTAAAATGGTGCGGTCAAGTGGAAAACAGAATGGAAGTCCCTCAAAAAATTAACCATAGATCTACAACATAATCCACCACCTCTGGGGATATAACTGAAAGAAGTGAGAGGACGGTGTTGAGGAAGAACCTGTTCACCCGGGTTCACAGCAGCAGGTTCACGACAGCCAAGAACTGGAAGCAGCCTGAGCGTCCATCAACAGAGGAGGGATGAGCACTTGGTGGTCTGTCCCTGCAACAGGCGACTATTCAGGCTTGAAAAGGAAGCAGAGTCTAAGACGGGCCCCAGCACGGGTGAGCTCCAAGGACCCATTGCTCAGCAACGTGCACGAGCCCAGGAGGACAGACCCTGCAAGACTCGCTCACACAGGGGCCCAGAGGAGTTGGGCTCCTGGAGGACGGGGGCTGGCGGGCAGGGGCTGTGTTCACAGGGATGGCGCTCCAGCCTCACAGAACGAGGGTCACACGGAGGGCGGTGTGAGGCTGCACAACACTGAGAGCACTTCATACTGGTGAGCTGCACACTCCAGTCCAGGCCAGTCCAGGCCAGTCCAGTTCAGTCCAGTCCAGTCCAGTTCAGTCCAGTCCAGTCCAGCACAGTTCAGTTCAGTTCAGTCGCTCAGTCGTGTCTGACTCTTTGCGACCCCATGAATCGCAGCACGCCAGGCCTCCCTGTTCATCACCATCTCCTGGAGTTCACTCAGACTCATGTCCATCGCGTCCGTGATGCCATCCAGCCATCTCATCCTCGGTCGTCCCCTTCTCCTCCTGCCCCCAATCCCTCCCAGCATCACAGTCTTTTTCAATGAGTCAACTCTTCTCATGAGGTGGCCAAAGTACTGGAGTTTCAGCTTCAGCATCATTCCTTCCAAAGAACACCGAGGGCTGATCTCCTTTAGGATGGACTGGTTGAATCTCCTTGCAGTCCAAGGGACTCTCAAGAGTCTTCTCCAGCACCACAGTTCAAAAGCATCAATTCTTCGGCGCTCAGCTTTCTTCACAGTCCAACTCTCACATCTATACGTGACCACAGGAAAAACCATAGCCTTGACTAGACGGACCTTAGTTGGCAAAGTAATGTCTCTGCTTTTAGCTGTGCACTTAAAACTGGTTAAAATGGTAAAGTTTTCATTATGTATATTTTCACCATCGTACAACAGGTAAGAATCTCTGCCTTTACCCATTTTCCCAAGAGGTCCATTCAGTCTCTCACACAGTCTGGCTTCCTGGAGCCTGCAGCCTGGACACCGATGACATCCTCACGCACACCCTGCACACGTTCACGCTGAGTCACCCTCTCTCTTGCCCTTAAGGGGAGAAGCAGTGATGCAGCCACGCTGCACACTGCTCCTCACATCAGCTCCACCTGCAGCCCCCGCCTCCCCCACCCTGGGCCCCCGCCCGC
>SJYX01001154.1:22008-50607 GCA_006410675.1 Oreotragus oreotragus | reverse complement strand
CCCCTGCATGGCCCCACCCTGAGCCCCCCAAGGCTGGGCCGGCTTCCCGGCAGCCCTTCTTTTGCCCCATCCCCGAACCGACTCTCAAGGGCTCCGGGCTGGCCTGAGTGTGGAGCATCCTGACAAAGGAAAAGCCCCAGAGCTGTTTCCATCCTCATGACCTGTGACCCAATCCCTTGGGTTTCTCCGTTGCTTCTGGAAATTCCACACCTGTGGTCAGGGCTCCGGTCTGAGTGAGACCCAGGGTCAGGCGGCCCTCCAGGCGGCACAGCACCGCCCCCGTGTGGCCAACTGGCGTGAGACCAGTCGGGTGTGGCCCTGGAGGGAAGGGGTCCCCATCTTCCTGTGTGCACGCCTGTATGTGCACTGGTACAAACCTTAGAGTCCGAGAGGGTCCGTGCAGAGTATATACCAGACCACCCCAGCTGTGCACCTGAACTGCCCGTGGGTACCCCTACCACCCACGCATGCGTCTCCACCACCCACGTGTGTACCTTCACCAACTGTGTGCTGTACCACCTGAGCACATCTCTATCACATCAGACCTCTTTGCAGTTCTGCAGCTTCCCTCTCCCTCACTTGCCTGAATTGGGGGACATCCCCAATCACACGTGCACAGGTTCCTGCCTGCGGCCGACCTGCACTGAGAGCAAGCAACCCACTGTCTGCTCTGTCTGGGCACAGGCCCCAGGGGTCTCCAGAAATCAGTCAGGCTGTGCAAGGGGCAGGTTCCTCAGTGAAGCTGGGAATTGCTGTCACCCCAGACCAGCTTCAGAGATCCCGGATCCTGGGGTCCAGGGGGATCCAGGGCCTAAGGCACTGCAGGGGTGGGGGCGGGGAGGAGAGGGAGGCCATCATGAGAGCGGGGAAGGGCCCACATCACAGGGGCCTGAAGTGCAAGTGTGGGCTGCCTGCCCTCGCTCTAAGCTTGCAGTCTGTGCAGGCCAGAGCTCACGAGATGAACAAGCACGGCACCTCCCAGGGGAGAGCGACTGTGCTGTCCACACTTCCATCCACTGGGACCAACGATCCACACCTGGGGACCTTCAGGGGAAGTGGACTCACTGTCTACACCTCCGTCTACTGGGGAGCCTTCAGGGGAAGTGGGCGCCATTGTCTACACCTCCATCTACTCGGGAATCTCCAGGGGAAGTGGGTTTCACTGTCCATACCTCCATCTATTGGGGAAACTCCAGGGTAGGAGGGGCCAACTGTCTACACTTCCATCCACTGGGGAACCTTCAGGGGAAGTGGGCCCACTGTCTACATCTCCGCTACCGGGGAACCGCCAGGGTTGTGGGCCCCATTGTCTACACCTTTGTTTATTGGGGAACCTCCAGGGGAAGTGGGCCCCATTGTCTACACCTCCATCTACTAGGGAATCTCCAGGGGAAAGTGGGTTTCACTGTCTACACCTCCGCCTACTGGGGAGCCTCCAGGGGAGGAGGGGCCCACTGTCTACATCTCTGCTACCGGGGAACCTCCAGGGTTGTGGGCCCATTGTCTATACCTGTCTAGTGTGGAACCTCCAGGGGAAGTGGGCCCACTGTAGACATCTCTGTCTACTGGGAGACAGGGAGATAGACTAGGGGCAGTTTTGGCTGAGGCAGTGGGTACCAGGTACAAGGAGTCCAGCTGCACACCCAGATGTCCCAGGCCTCAAGAGTCAGGAATCTGAGAACCGGCCTCTGGAGTACAACTTGTGATTGTGGGCTGGCGTCCTCAGCGGTGTTTCCAAGTGCAGAGATCCACGAAGGGTAAAGGCGTGGAAGCCTCAGAGAACCCCTGGACCTTCGCCCAAGAGCTCACAAGGCCGGCTGGAGCCCCACAGATTCTTCATCTCAACCCCAGGTACCGTGCTTGATGCCATTCCTCATAACCACACTGCAGATAAAATCCACAGCCCTCAAAGCTCCGATCTCCCACCAGCACAGGTCCCCAAAATGGACCCCCCGTTTCTGGCACCCCAGATCCATTTATGGGTCGCTGACACCCGCCCAGAGTCCTGGTTTACGGAGGCACGTTTAAACGGGGCGGGCACAGAAGGAGCCCGAGGCGTGTCTGGGGGCAGCGCAGGGAGCCTGGGCCGGCTGGGCACCAATGGCAGGGCTGGTGCACTCCCTGCACACCTTCACCTGTGACAAGCTCTGGTCAAGCCCATCAGAGGGCAGAGGTGCATCCCTAGGAAGTGAAAGAGCCACCCCTTTCCAAATCAAATTTGGCTCTGTGTTTCCAAAGAAGTTTTACCAAGTGTCACAGAGGAGGGACAGACCTTGGGACTCCCATGGCCAGGGCCAGGGCACAGCCCAGGTTGCCGAACCCCTCGGAGCACCAGGTGAGCGCAGCTGAGATGGGCAGGCACAAGGACACGCGTGCTTTATTGCTTATGCTGCACGTTCAGGTGAATACAGTAAACCCCCTTTAAAAAGTAAGGCACGTGAGTGGCCTTCTGTGCAAGTTCCACATATTTAAAGTTCCTATTGGCTAATAAAGTGTTTCCACTCCAGAACTAGAGCTATCTGAAAAAGCACATGATAAGTTTTTTGCAAGCAGAATACCTGAAACATTATTATATATTACCTCATGGCACAATTAAACAGCCTCCTATCAAATGTCTGTATCTGAGGAAAGAAATAACTATTGTTACAACTGGGAAACGCTAACCAGCTTATCCACATATATACAGTTGGGTCCCCAAATAGTAGTTATACAAAATCTAAAGAAAGAGCAGTGTCTAACTGCACTGGTGCTTGTTTCATTAAAGGTAAGAGATTTGGCATTTTCAGTCTTTTTTTTCCGTAAGTCATGATGGTATTTGCAGAAACGCGGGGTCATACGATGCTGAAGACCATGGACAGATACTGTTCATATGACACTTGGATCCAGCCATCCTGGTCTGTATCGTAGCGTCTGAAAATATCTGTCAACCTCTGAGGAAAAACAGCAGGTATTTAGACTTGACACTTACCAACAAAAGGAACACCACGTATTGGTAACTTCAGAAGAGTCCCCGTCTCCACATCCCACACGCCCAGCGCAGGGGCGCAGGGCAGGCGTCCCTGACCGCCTGCAGGGAGGCCGGTCCACTCAGGAGGTGGGGGGTCGGGCAGGACAGTGGACGACGAGGGGGTGTCCAGTGTGTGGGCCCCGGGTCCTGGCAGGGCCTCTGGCCCCCGAACAAGGTTTCCCCACAGCGGGTGATGTGCCCGGGGCCTCCTTTGGCAGCACAAGACCATTCTCCCGGGGCCCTCCCTGAAGGCTCACTTCTGTTCTGGCGACAGGCTGCTCAGGACAAAGGGAAACTAGCCCCCTCTGGGGCCCCCCGGGGAAGCCTGGCTGCAGAGCCAGAAGGGCGGGGTCTCCCGTGCCAGCCCAGGCCCTCACCTTGACGTCCCAGAAGGGCGGGGTCTCCCGTGCCAGCCCAGGCCCTCGCCTTGACGTCCCAGAAGGGCGGGGTCTCCCGTGCCAGCCCAGGCCCTCACCTTGACGTCCCAGAAGGGCGGGGTCTCCCGTGCCAGCCCAGGCCCTCGCCTTGACGCCCCAGAAGGGCGGGGTCTCCCGTGCCAGCCCAGGCCGTCTTGATGCCCACCCTCCCCATCCCCTCCTGGCTGACCAGCCCCCGGGGCTTCCTGTATGTTCACAAGTCCAGCCCCCAGACAGCAGAGACTGGGGCAACTAGGTCAGTGCTGCCCTGAATGACAGAAGCTGGAAACCACCACGGGTTCGGAAGAGCCCAGACTGGAGAGGACAGTGCCCAGGCTCATCGAGACCTTGGCGGCCGCCTGTCCACCTGCCCCAGGGCCGAGCAAGGCTGCAGCCTGGCCCATGAGCCGAGCCTCCCACTCCCGGCTCCAGTTGCAGCCCTCCCTGCCCCGAGCTGGGCAGGTCGATGGCCAGCCACCAACGGGCTGACACAGGTGACAGTCCACGCGGGGGTGAGCTGGGGCTTCCTGAGTTGCCGACCCTGGTGTGACACAGGGCACAGACACCACAGCAGCCGCCCCTGTGCTGGGAGGGCACGGTGTGGTTTCCCTTTCTTTGTGCTTGAAGACTTCTGCCACTTTTCACATTGCTTCATGAAAATAACTTTCAATAAGGCTTTTTCTTTCTCAAAAGAGGCAGATGGAAGACGACCTCTGAGGGCTTCTGAAGACTTTCTGCAGGTGGCCTGCAGCTGAGCCTTTCCTTTCTGACCCCTGTGTCTGCGCACAGTTTGGGTTCCTTCTCCAGGGGTGGGGGCAGGGACACCAGGCCCAGACAGTGGCCCACAGTCTGTGCTCACTCTACAGGCAGCGGGGACTCGGATCCTGTTACTCCAGGGGCTGAAAGCAACACAGGATGACCTTTGCTTATGCAGACATAAAGACCAGCTGGTTACTTAGGGGACATAACCTCAAATGAAAATCCCAACCCCACAGATCCTGGTGAAATTTCGACATCACCTCTATTCCTAACGTATTCTGAAAAGTGTTAGTCGCTCAGTCGTATCTGACTCTTTGTGACCTCATGGACTGTAGCCTGCCAGTCTCCTCTGTCCACAGGATTCTCTAGGCAAGAATACCAGCATGGGTTGCCATGCCTTCCTCCAGGGGATCTTCCCAATCCAGGGATCAAACCTGGGTCTCCAGCATTGCAGGCAGATTCTTTACTGTCTGAGCCACCAGGGAAGCCCTGTAATCTCACCTCACCAGACCCTGAGAGGGAGACACCTGGCATTCCAATGAGTCATTATTTCACATATGATAATATACATGTTTCAATGCTATTCTCTCAAATCATCCCACCCTCGCCTTCTCCCGCAGTCCAGGTCCAATGTATAAGTCAGGGTCCTCAGGGCTGGTGCACTGGGATGACCCTGAGGGATGAGACGGGGAGGGAGGTGGGAGGGGGCTCAGGACGGGGAACACATGTACACCCATGGCTGATTCATGTGCATGTATGGCAAAACCACCGCAATATTGTAAAGTAACTAGATGCCAATTAAGATTAAAAAAAAAATCTAGAGAAAGCAAACTGTGATGGAGGGAATCAGATCAGAGGCTGCTTGGGGATACGCATATAGGAAAGGATTAACTGTGATGGACCAGGAAGGAATTTTTTGGGGTGATGTCAATTTTATGTTTTGATTTGGGTGGTGGTCACATAATAAAGTACATTTCTCATGAATTACTGACTTGTACAATGACAAAGTACACATTTTACTGAATGTAAATCATACCTCTATAAAAGTGATTACATTTTTTTAGACCAAGAGAAAAAAAACAAAACTGGAGTGGGTTGCCATGGCCTTCTCCAGGGGATCTTCCCAACCCAGGGCTTGAACCCAGGTCTCCCGCATCACAGGCAGATTCTTTATCATCTGAGCCACCAGGGAAGCCATGCAGCAGAAACCAACACAATATTGCAAAGCAATTGTCCTGCAATTAAACAAGATGGACGCCTTAATTTCTTTTTGCAACAAAACCAGATAACAGCAGAAGGAAAGTGCAAGAGAAACAGTGGGTGCGCCTGCCACAGCTCGCACTGTCTATGCCCCTGGCCAGCAAGCAGCAGAAGCACATCCATAGTCCCTGGAGGGACCAGGCTGCTGGAGGGGAGGAGCCTGCGAAGGCCTCTCGCAGGAGCTAGACCTGTGCTGGGTGAGTCTACAAGGATTTAGGAGGTTATTTTTAGGAGTTCAGTGATTGAATATTTTGGTAATTTGTACCTAAGAGGTGAGAAAATTAAAGTGAGTAAAGAAGGAGTATTTACTCGTTTCATTTGGAAAAGGGGAATGTTTAGCTGTTTTTCTGGTTGCTAAGAGTCCTTATCTCACTCTTGTTTCAGACAAACTCACAGGGTGGCCCTCTTTTCTGTCTTGGCCTGTCTCAGTCATGGAGTGGCCTTGTGTGTTTATTGCTCAGATTCTGTACGGGTTATTTATGTTCAGTTGGGTACATTTTTAGCTAATATTTTAGCTGTCATCTTCAGGGCCATTCTATGATTTATCCATGCCATTAGTAATTTTCTCTCTCCATTTATAGTTTCTTTTGCTGACGATAAGATGGCTCTATTCAGTCTTAGGGTTAATTATGCTAGCATATTGGCGCTAATCCTACAGAGTTTACTCTCATCCTCATATTCCAGAATTATGCAAAGCTAAATAGGAAACATGCAACCTGTTTTTAGATTTTCTTCCCAGACTAGGGCAGATGAATTCCCCACGGAGAGAGCTCACAGCTAAAGTCTATGAGATTATTACTTGCTCCTTTGAGTGTCTGTGACTACGGGTGCTGAGACAGGATCAAAGGAAAAAATCTTTATTAATTAGTTTTCTGCTGAAGGAGATAGGAGTTTCCAGAGGGGAAAGGCTTCATGTTGCAAATCTTCAGAGTGTTCTTATCGACTCTGTGTGAGTGTGAGTGTGTGTGTGTGTGTGTGATGAGTTGTTCTTGTAATATCTGTCATACCCATGTTGAAAGTCCTTGTTACTACTCATTGGAGTAGGAAATGGCAACTCATTCCAATATTCTTGCCTGGAAAATTCCATGGACAGAGGAACCTGGTGGGCTATAGGACTGCCAAAGAGCCAGACACAACCGAGCAGCTGAACACACACACACCACTCATCACTTTGAACATTTATCTAGGATTTAGGAGTGCCAGGAACTACAATTTCTATGCATTATCTTTTCTGTTCTCAACAAAGAAGCCAATAAGCACATTGAAAAATCTCATGAGATATGCATTTCTAGGAGAAAGAAGTCTTGAAAAATCAGTTAAGTTCCAAAAAAAACCACTTCTGGGGAACAACATGGTTGGGACATAAACCACATTCCAAAAGATTCTAAATACTGCCCTCTTAAATTAAAAAAAATAAATTTAAATTAAAAAAAGAAAAAAAACTGCTTTCTAGTGGAGCATGCAATTAAAGCAGCTACAATTCTAGTATCTACAATTCTATATATGTAGATACTTAAAGATATGGGGCTCCATCTGATATTACTGAATTGATACCTCTAGGACTGGGGTGTAATAATTGACACTTTAAACGCTTTTCCTGGTCATTTGAATGCTGCTAGCCACAGACTGCTAATTAGAGATCATAAGGGTAGGCTATATCTCACATAAATTCCAGTTAGAAAGCTGTTCATAGTATTTTTTTTTTTTATCGTCATTCATCCATCCATCCGTCCATTCAATATTCATAGACTACCTACTGTGTCTGAGGCTCTATACCAGATGTTAAAAGGTCATGAAAGAAAGTGTATTTCAACTGCTTATAAATGACAGTGACGATCTTATATTTAATACATAATTTAGATAGGAAGTGATAAATAAATAATATTTATTGATACAAGAGAAGCACTGTGGGTTCAATGGAAGGAGAAATTACTCCCAGGGCAGAAATTGGCAGGAAACGGTGGTGAGATAATGGTATGTGGGAGCATCCTTTTTCCTTACATCACAGCGATTAATAGGCATTGTTATTCTTTTTCAATTTTTGCCAGTCATATTGGGGTAAGGCGGCTATCCTACTGTTACTTTGAATTTCAGTTCCATATTAATAAGTTGAGCAAGGTTTTGTTGTTTGGCTCTTTGTTTTGATTTCTTAAAAACTGGCACTGTTCATGTGGTGTAGAGAACCAGAAATCAAGGATTAAACCTGAAGTATTTTTTTCCTATCCCTTTCAGGGCTTCTCTCACGTCTTGGTTCCTCAGGCTGTAGATGAGGGGGTTTAACATGGGGATCATAACCCCATAAAACACAGAAGCCATTTTTTCTTGCTCTTGAGACTCTGCTGTGTGATGGTGCAGATACATGTAAGAGAGCGTCCCACAGAAGATGGTGACAGCGGTCAGGTGGGAGGCACACGTGGAGAAGGCTTTCTTCCTCCCTGCAGCAGAAGAGATCTTCAGGATGGCGGCCAGGATAAGCATGTAGGAAAAGATGACGACCGACACGGTGAACGTCAAGTTAAACCCCACAAAGGCTGCTAGCACCATGACATTGAAATAAATGTCGGAGCAAGAGAGGGCCAGAATTGGGGGCTCATCACAGAAAAAGTGGTTAATTTTATTGGATTTGCAAAAGTCCAGTGAGAAAGTAAAACCTACATTTACAGAGGCATTTAGGAAACCCATGAAGTATGATCCAATCAAGAGTTGAATGCAGACCCTCCAGGACATGAGTGCTGGGTAGTGGAGAGGGTCGCAGATGGCCACATAGCGGTCTACTGCCATCGCCGCCAGGATGTAGCTGTCGCTTGTTATAAAAGCCCCGTAGACCAGTAACTGCACCAAACATCCTACGAATGAGATGGATTGTTTTGTGCCCACAAAATTCTGCAACATTTTGGGCGTGATGGCAGAGGCATAACAGAGATCAACAAAAGCCAAATTTTGGAGGAAAAAGTACATGGAGGTGTGAAGGGAAGAGTCAGTCTTGATGAGGAGGATCATGCCAATGTTACCCACCAGGGTGGCCACATAGATCACGAGAAATACTGTGAAGAGGACACGCCAAGACTTGTGCTGACCAGCGAATCCCAGGAGAAGGAATTCAGTCACTGTAGTGCCATTGTTCTGCTCCATGGCTGGCAAAATTAAGAATCAGCTGAAAAGGTGTGAAAAAAGACCAGAGAAAGTTAAGAGGACTGTGATCATTTACCTAACTGTGAAGCTTGAAATGGTACAGTATTTAATTTCACAGTTAAGTCAGAGAATAATTTTCATGACATAATTGACTTAGATTTTAAAGGCTGGACCTTGATAGCTGACTTAGACCTTTTCATCTATAGTTTGGGGAAGCGGTCATGGACCATTGTCTACATTCTCAGAATTCAGAGTAATTGGTATTTCATCAACATATCAATTCAGGAACAAGTGAGATGTGCTTAAATATGCTTTTACTTAATTATGCTTTTGTATGCACTCTATTTTAATTAGAAATCCACATTTGCTTAAGTAATAATGACTATATTTGAATTCTTGACATATCTGACCTTGCTCCCCTTTATCTCCATATTCTCATTTTATCTCTTACCTCACCCTTAGTAACTGTTCTCTGGCATGATGGACTCATGGAACTGTAGAGGTCCATAAACCTTTATGGAAGTGTTTATCAAGTATATATGGGTATATATCAAGTATATATGGGTAAAGAATAATTTTCTTTGTAAAATTTCCAACTTGTTGTGGCTTAATATTTTTGTAAATGGCAATAACAAAGTCTTAGCATTGTTAAAATTCTGTAATAGTTTTATATGATCCATCTCGCCTTTTGTCATTGCCCCATCATAGAGTGGAAACAGAGAGTCCAAGGACTGGGGCTGGTCCATGGACCACACACTGAATGCTGCTAAGTCACTTCAGTTGTGTCCGACTCTGTGCGACCCCATAGACGGCAGTCTGCCAGGCTCCCCTGTCCCTGGGATTCTCCAGGCAAGAATACTGGAGTGGGTTGCCATTTCCTTCTCCAATGCATGAAAGTGAAAAGTGAAAGTGAAGTAACTCAGTCCTGTCCGACTCTTCGCGACCCCATAGACTGCAGCCCAGCAGGCTCCTCTGCTCATGGGATTTTCCAGGCAAGAGTACTGGAGTGGGGTGCCATTGCCTTCTCCACACACACTGAATAGCACTGGTCTATGATGTCCATCCATCCTGATTTACCTACATGCTTTCCTAGTGATGAATAGCAGATTGCCTCCAGCTCATCTCCACTACAAATAACTCAGTATGATACATTTTCTAGGGTGCTATGCTGCTGCTGCTGCTAAGTCGCTTCAGTCGTGTCCAACTCTGTGCGACCCCATAGACAGCAGCACACCAGGCTCCGCTGTCCCTGGGATTCTCCAGGCAAGAACACTGGAGTGGGTTGCCATTTCCTTCTGCAATGCATGAAAGTGAAAAGTGAAAGTGAAGTCGCTCGGTCGTGTCCGACCCTCAGCGACCCCATGGACTGCAGCCCACCAGGCTCCTCTGTCCACGGGATTTGCCAGGCAAGAGTACTGGAGTGGGGTGCCATTGCCTTCTCCGCAAAGAGGCTCTAGTAAGTAGTTATTCTCTTCCTTTCCCAGTATCTGGACAAACTGAGACATAAAAGATGGTGAGTAGGTAGAAACCATATCACTTTTAGATACCCGAGGAAAGACTTTTAAGTTTATTAGTGAAATATTTGTTGCTAAAAGACACTGTAAGCAGACAGGCTTGCCCACTCAGTCTTGGGGGCGGTGGCTGGGGCATGCCTCTTGTGCATCCTGGGGAAGCATCTCTGAAGCACAGGGGCACTGGGCTTCAGCAGGCTGGCTGCTCCTGAGGATAAGGGCAGAGCAGAGCATGTCAGCTTGTCTTCAGGGTTACTAGTCAGACATATCACTCCATCTTTCTAGGAACCGTGTGAATACAATGGTGTTGGAATGGCCATGATCAGTTCCTTTTGCAGGAGAGAAGCATCAGAAACATGGAAAAATTATTTTCCGTCAACAATCAAGACGAAGTTGTATCAACATGGTATTCCCCTTCGGATTATTTTCAATGAAGTGCTTGAGAGAATTTTATGTTCACCTTCACAAACATAAAATTTATCTAGAAAAGAGCTAAAAAATAGCTAAGATGATTTCAGTAGACAAAAAGGAAGAACTTGTTCTATCAGATGTCAGAACTGATTATAAGGCAACAATAATAAAGACAGTGCAGTACTGGTGTGAAGGTAGGTAGACAGGCCAATGGAACTGAGGAGAGAAAAACCGTAAACAGACGTTCAAGTCTCTGGGAGCTCAACATATGAAAACAGTAGTAGGTCCATCAATTAAAAACGGTCCAGTAAATTGTGGTCTATATACATGCTTATACATATGCAAAAATTATATTGCTTTTCTACTGTACATTTTATCCAAATATGTTCGATGCAGGATGCTTGGGGCTGGTGCATGGGGATGATCGGAAGGATGATGTGGGGTGGGAGGTGGGAGGGGCGTTCATGTTTGGGAGTTCATGTACACCCGTGGCAGATTCATGTCAATGTATGCCCAAACCAATACAGTACTGTAAAGTAAAATAAAGTAAAAAAGAAAACAAACTTAAATTACAAAGCTGTGAGAATAAAACATAGCAGAATGTCTATGACTTAACTACGCAATAGAAATTTAAATAAGACATAGGGTCACAAAATGTAAAACACTGAAAATTCAACTATATAAAATATAAAGATAGCAACAGTATTAATAAAGGAAAGACCAGATACTGACTGAAAATTACTCAGGTAAATTGGTTTGAAGCACATATAAATGTTAAAGAATTCATATCCAGTGTATTTAAGTAATTTCTACAAATTGCTCCAAGGGAAAAAAAATCGCAAAACTTATAATCAGGATAATTATAGAAGGAAAACTTAAATGGCCAATAGAAATATGGATATATGCACAACTTAATAGTAATCAGATAATTGTATATTAATACTGCATTGAAATGTAATTCTCTACTCCTCAGTCTAAAATGCACATTTTAGGTGAGAATGTGGTGGGAATGTAAATTAGCACAGTCATATTGGAGTCAAATTTGGGTATATTAGTAAAATTAAATATATGTCTCTGTATGGTTCAGAATTTCCAATACAGGCACATATGCTAGATAAGTATTTGACCACATAAGCAAGGATACACAGATACACACAACCATACATATGCGTGTAAGTATATGTATGAATATGTGCATATGTAGGCATATACACAGATTCTTCATAGCAGTATTCTTGAACATGGAAAAGTATTATTTATTAAATGAATCAGTGAGAATAGACTGTGTGTGCGTAGGTTGCTCAGCTGTGTCTGACCCTCTGCGATGCCATGGACTGTAGCCCCACCGGTCTCCTCTGTCCATGGAATTTTCCAGGCAAGAATACTGAAATGGGTTGCCATTTCCTACTCCTGGGAATCTTCCCAACCCAGGGATCGAATCCACATCTCTTAAGTCTCCAACACTGGCAGGTAGGCTTTTTAGGACTAGCACTGCCTGGGAATCACATGCAAATTCACTAAATTGGAGCAATACTGTGTGTGGATAAATATCTCAAAGAACGTGCTAAGTAAAAAAAAAAAAGCAAGTTTCAGAAGTTAGATGGAGGCTATATGAGTGGTGCTTATATTATTTAAAATATATTTTTATGCCTTAAATATTGTGCAATGACAGAAGTTCCTCAGAAGAAACCCCATGTCCCCATACATCAGGAGAGGGCTCCTTCCTCTGCAGTCAGTAATGCCAGGCAGGGCTGTGGCTCCATAGACGCGATGCTCACTTTGGGAGAAGAAGAGGCCTTTAGTGGTGGGGGGTGCAGGAAACGAAACCTGTGGCTGGTGTGGGCAATCTGGCTCTTTCAAACATCTTGAGAAATGAACAGACTGGGACAACGCTGTCCTGAAGGAGCAAAGAACAGCGCTCTCCTTTCAATCTTCAGCGTTAGAAAACAAACTTAAATTACAAAGCTGTGAGAATAAAACATAGCAGAATGTCTATGACTTAACTACGCAATAGAAATTTAAATAAGACATAGGGTCACAAAATGTAAAACACTGAAAATTCAACTATATAAAATATAAAGATAGCAACAGTATTAATAAAGGAAAGACCAGATACTGACTGAAAATTACTCAGGTAAATTGGTTTGAAGCACATATAAATGTTAAAGAATTCATATCCAGTGTATTTAAGTAATTTCTACAAATTGCTCCAAGGGAAAAAAAATCGCAAAACTTATAATCAGGATAATTATAGAAGGAAAACTTAAATGGCCAATAGAAATATGGATATATGCACAACTTAATAGTAATCAGATAATTGTATATTAATACTGCATTGAAATGTAATTCTCTACTCCTCAGTCTAAAATGCACATTTTAGGTGAGAATGTGGTGGGAATGTAAATTAGCACAGTCATATTGGAGTCAAATTTGGGTATATTAGTAAAATTAAATATATGTCTCTGTATGGTTCAGAATTTCCAATACAGGCACATATGCTAGATAAGTATTTGACCACATAAGCAAGGATACACAGATACACACAACCATACATATGCGTGTAAGTATATGTATGAATATGTGCATATGTAGGCATATACACAGATTCTTCATAGCAGTATTCTTGAACATGGAAAAGTATTATTTATTAAATGAATCAGTGAGAATAGACTGTGTGTGCGTAGGTTGCTCAGCTGTGTCTGACCCTCTGCGATGCCATGGACTGTAGCCCCACCGGTCTCCTCTGTCCATGGAATTTTCCAGGCAAGAATACTGAAATGGGTTGCCATTTCCTACTCCTGGGAATCTTCCCAACCCAGGGATCGAATCCACATCTCTTAAGTCTCCAACACTGGCAGGTAGGCTTTTTAGGACTAGCACTGCCTGGGAATCACATGCAAATTCACTAAATTGGAGCAATACTGTGTGTGGATAAATATCTCAAAGAACGTGCTAAGTAAAAAAAAAAAAGCAAGTTTCAGAAGTTAGATGGAGGCTATATGAGTGGTTCTTATATTATTTAAAATATATTTTTATGCCTTAAATATTGTGCAATGACAGAAGTTCCTCAGAAGAAACCCCATGTCCCCATACATCAGGAGAGGGCTCCTTCCTCTGCAGTCAGTAATGCCAGGCAGGGCTGTGGCTCCATAGATGCGATGCTCACTTTGGGAGAAGAAGAGGCCTTTAGTGGTGGGGGGTGCAGGAAACGAAACCTGTGGCTGGTGTGGGCAATCTGGCTCTTTCAAACATCTTGAGAAATGAACAGACTGGGACAACGCTGTCCTGAAGGAGCAAAGAACAGCGCTCTCCTTTCAAACTTCAGCGTGGAGGGAGGGCTAAGCATGATAAGTGTCAGCTACCTCCTCAGGAAACTTTGCTGTGAAATAGACTAAATGCAACCCTTTCAAGGAGGCGTCCATCCTGTGGGTGCATGCACTCGTCAGAGGAAGCTAGCCTAGGTCATGAGTCCACTGAAACCAGAACCTTGATGAGATAATGACATTTACCATATTAACTTAATCTATTTGAATTCAAGTAGAATGTATGATATGAGGGGGTTATTTTTTAAGAGTTATGAAACATCAGTACAAGGCATAGAACATGCATGCGCACACTTAAACCCAGCACCCGAGTATTTTGAATGCGCTTAACCTGTACTGAACTCCGATGCTTTTGAAGCTTCCTTTCCATTCCTCGCTGTGCAGTGGAAAGGAGACAGACTGGCCCGGAGTTGGATTCTGGCCACACATATAGAGACAGTACGTGCAGTTCCTTCGTCCTCAGTTCCACTCCCTATAAAAGAGAGCCCGGGACGACCTCCAAGGCAGTAGTGTCCACTGTGACACCATGTGCATTAGCACAAGTTTGGAAATGGGGTTTAATAAATCAAAGTAGATACATATTATGAGCCAAAACATAATCTAAGAAGTATGAGATGAAAGGTGCTCATGTCGCATTATCAAATGAGCAAAGGATGTTTCAGAATAATACGTAGAGCTGGGCCCTTATGAAAGAAAATTTTCTTTCACGCTCACTCTCATTTTCCTTATTTATCCACGGAAAAGTTCAGGAAGAATTCACACAAGACTTCTAATGGTTATCTTTGGGCATGGGAGTGGGGAGAGAGAATCCTTTAAATTTATAAACTTTGTCACCTTTACTTTTTAAAATAGGTTTAATTGCTTTAAAGATTAATAAAAAAAGAGTAAGAATTAGCAGAATTAGCTTCTAAAAAAGCAGAATTAGCTAAAGAATTAGCTAATTCTGCTTTGTAATGGTGACTTAGAGTGAGATGATTTATATAAAGTTCCAAGCACAGGACCAGGCTTTGAATGGGTACTCAAAACTGGTCATAATAACACATGCAAGTAATATGCTAAAGCCATTTGCGACTCATTCATTCACTCTGTTAATCTTTCAATCATTTGTTCACTCATATCCTTCTTGGGCAGCACTCAGCCTGTTTCACTCCATTTTTCATTACGCCACCAGGGATGAAGCTTTATTCCTGGTCTTGGGGTGAAACTTACTAGAGTGTTCGCTCTGGTCCCTTTGCTCCACCATTTCCAGCACACCTTGGGATGACACACGGCTGACTTTGAAAAATGCCGAGCTCTGTTTTACTTGCACGGAAACTGCATCCAGATTCTCTTTCTACAGCTGGTAAAGGCTGATTGGCCACCAAGGTCTCTATGTGCCTCCTTTTAACTGGAGAGTTTAGAGCTGGAGCCTAAGGGATCAGTATTTGCTCCCCTGAGAACCTGAGCTTCCAGGAGCTATAATGGAATTGGAATAAACAATGTTAGTAGCTATTTTCAGCTGCAGAACATTTACGCTTTCTCTAGAGAAGATACACTTAATCATGTTACTGTCATGAGGGGTCCTGTGTATGTGTGTATGTTGCCTTATTATTGAACTAATTTTTTTTTCATTTTTATGAGTCATGTTGAGCAATTTTTACTATATCTAAAAATTTGTGTTCAAGTCTATGAACTGACCTTTCATTCATTCTTTTTTGTTGATTTCTGCAATATGAGTGCTTTGATTAATAGTAGCTTCAGAATAAATTTAAGAATACTTTTGAGCAAGGCCATCTTTTATTGGTTTCTGAGTTTAAGTGAAATGCTCTCAGTGTTTTCTGATAAATATGGTCAAATATTTTGGTTGAAGTATTGTAACTTTTATTTAATCATTGGGATGAAAAATAAATGTTTAATTTTAGCAAATGTTTTTCTTTATCTTTTGACATGATTTCATGATTTACTCTGAAAATTAATTCATTTTTAAGTTAATATATTTTATAATATCAAAGTATTCTCTTCTATAATGCAGCTAACCTGGTTACAGTGTGCTCTTTCCTACTGTGCTACTGAGGTTTTTTTCTTTGTGTGTGTGTGTGTGTGTGTGTGTGTGTGTGTGTGTGTGTGTGTGTTAGTCGCTCAGTCATGCCCGACTCTTTGCGACCCCATGGACTGCAATCCACCAGGCTCCGCTGTCCATGAGATTTTCCAGGCAAGGTTACTGGAGTGGGTTGCCATTTCCTTCTCCAGGGGATCTTCCCAACCTGGGGATCAAACCCGGGTCTCCTGCACTGCAGGCAAATTCTTTACCGACTGAGCTACAACTTGCATTTTTATTGGGCTTCCCAGGTGGCGCTGGTGGTGAAGAACCCGCCTGCCAAAGCTAGGAGACACAAGAGGTGTGGGTTCGATCCCTGGGTTGGGAAGATCCCCTGGAGGAGGGCACGGCAACCCACTCCAGTCTTCTTGCCTGGAGAACCCCATGGACTTCGCAGCCTGGCGGCTGGCGGGACGCCTACACAGCGTTACACAGAGTCGGACACGACTGAAGCAGTGTGGCGCGTCTGCGCGTGTTTCTCTTATGCACTTTTACACTGATGCTTGAGAGTAGCACTGGCCTATCATTTCTGAGCTGTTTTTGCTAGCTTAGTCATAGAATTTATTCTCAAACGTCCCTTCTTTCCCTATGTTCTCCAAGAGTTCAACCATCATTGATATTATCTATCTTTAACAATTGTGGATAACAGGTGTTTTTTTGGGAAGAAGATGGCACTTTATTATTTTATTTCTTCTCTTAGTTATTCTTTGATCTCCTTTGCGGTAACTTTTTTTACAGTCTTCCCTTAGAAGCTCCATTCATTCTATCAGATTCCCTAATACATTTGTACGCTGTTGACTTATGTATCCTTTTAGCTAAAATTTTTTTCTTTGTTCTCCAGCATTATTTTTCTTGATAAATTAGCAAATGATTTATCCATTTTATTGTTACCTTTAGCTTCAGAGAATGTCTCTGATTTTATTATTGCTGTCATTTAAGAGATTTTAAATATTTATTCAAAAATATTTATTACTCTATATTATTTTCTCATGTCTAAAATGTATGGTTAATTAATTCATTCAGTTTAGTTCAGTTCAGTCACTCAGTCGTGTCTGACTCTTTGTGACCTGATAGACTGCAGTACGCCAGGCCTCCCTGTCCATCACCAACTCCTGGAGCTTGCTCAAACTCACTTCCATCCAGTCGGTGATGCCATCCAACCATCTCATCCTCAGTCGTTCCCTTCTCCTCCTGCCCTCAATCTTCCCCAGCATCAGGGTTTTTCAAATGAGTCAGTTCTTCACTTTAGGTGGCCAAAATATTGGAGTTTCAGCTTCAACATCAGTCCTTCCAATGAATATTCAGGACTGATTTCCTTTAGGATGGACTGTTTGGATCTCCTTGCAGTCCAAGGGACTCTCAAGACTCTTCTCCAACACCACAGTTAAAAAGCGTCAATTCTTTAGTCCTCAGCTTTCTTTATGGTCCAACTCTCACACCCATACATGACTACTGGGAAAACCATAGCTTTGACTAGACAGACCTTTGTTGGCAAAGTAATGTCTCTGCTTTTAATATGCTGTCTAGTTTGGTCATAGTTTTTCTTCCAAGGAACAAGTGTCTTTTAATTTCATGACTGCAGTCACCATCTGCAGTGATTTTTGGAGCCCAAGAAAAAGTCTGTCACTGTTTTCATTGTTTCCCCATCTATTTGCCATGAAGTGATAGGAGTGGATGCCATGATCTTAGTTTTCTAAATGTTTAGTTTTAAACAAGCTTTTTCACTTTCTTCTTTCACTTTCATCAAAAGGCTCTTTAGTTCTTTGTTTTCTTCCATAATAGTGGTGTCCTTTGCATATCTGAGTTTATTGATATTTCTCTTGGCAATCTTGATTCCAGCTTGTGCTTCCTCCATTCCAGCATTTCTCATGATGTCCTCTGCATATAAGTTAAATAAGCAGGGAGACAATACACAGCCTTAACGGACTCCTTTTTTAATTTGGAACCAGTCTGCTGTTCCACGTCTGGTTCTAACTTAATTTATTATTATTTCTTATATATTAACACTAGTATTTATAGGGCTATGCAATTTTATTTGAAAACTCCTTGTTGTTTATAGACATTTTTGCAACAGTTTGTGAAATATTATCTTATGGATATCTGGAAACGTCTTCATATCTTCAACCTAAGATTTGTTTAAATGAGACTTTTCTGTGTTTAGTGGTATAATTTTAGGTGTTTTTACTTTAAAGTTTTATTATTAAATTCTAGATCTAGGTCTCTGAATCAGAAGATATTTTATATAATCTTTCCAATTTTTATAATTTCTTGTATTTCTGTAATTTTCATGGGCACATAAATAAGAAAAAAGATAGGAGGAAGGAAGAAAAGAAAGAAGAATATATTTGAATCAGTTCTAATGAGGTGGATGAAACTGGAGCCTATTATACAGAGTGAAGTAAGCNATTGTGGATAACAGGTGTTTTTTTGGGAAGAAGATGGCACTTTATTATTTTATTTCTTCTCTTAGTTATTCTTTGATCTCCTTTGCGGTAACTTTTTTTACAGTCTTCCCTTAGAAGCTCCATTCATTCTATCAGATTCCCTAATACATTTGTACGCTGTTGACTTATGTATCCTTTTAGCTAAAATTTTTTTCTTTGTTCTCCAGCATTATTTTTCTTGATAAATTAGCAAATGATTTATCCATTTTATTGTTACCTTTAGCTTCAGAGAATGTCTCTGATTTTATTATTGCTGTCATTTAAGAGATTTTAAATATTTATTCAAAAATATTTATTACTCTATATTATTTTCTCATGTCTAAAATGTATGGTTAATTAATTCATTCAGTTTAGTTCAGTTCAGTCACTCAGTCGTGTCTGACTCTTTGTGACCTGATAGACTGCAGTACGCCAGGCCTCCCTGTCCATCACCAACTCCTGGAGCTTGCTCAAACTCACTTCCATCCAGTCGGTGATGCCATCCAACCATCTCATCCTCAGTCGTTCCCTTCTCCTCCTGCCCTCAATCTTCCCCAGCATCAGGGTTTTTCAAATGAGTCAGTTCTTCACTTTAGGTGGCCAAAATATTGGAGTTTCAGCTTCAACATCAGTCCTTCCAATGAATATTCAGGACTGATTTCCTTTAGGATGGACTGTTTGGATCTCCTTGCAGTCCAAGGGACTCTCAAGACTCTTCTCCAACACCACAGTTAAAAAGCGTCAATTCTTTAGTCCTCAGCTTTCTTTATGGTCCAACTCTCACACCCATACATGACTACTGGGAAAACCATAGCTTTGACTAGACAGACCTTTGTTGGCAAAGTAATGTCTCTGCTTTTAATATGCTGTCTAGTTTGGTCATAGTTTTTCTTCCAAGGAACAAGTGTCTTTTAATTTCATGACTGCAGTCACCATCTGCAGTGATTTTTGGAGCCCAAGAAAAAGTCTGTCACTGTTTTCATTGTTTCCCCATCTATTTGCCATGAAGTGATAGGAGTGGATGCCATGATCTTAGTTTTCTAAATGTTTAGTTTTAAACAAGCTTTTTCACTTTCTTCTTTCACTTTCATCAAAAGGCTCTTTAGTTCTTTGTTTTCTTCCATAATAGTGGTGTCCTTTGCATATCTGAGTTTATTGATATTTCTCTTGGCAATCTTGATTCCAGCTTGTGCTTCCTCCATTCCAGCATTTCTCATGATGTCCTCTGCATATAAGTTAAATAAGCAGGGAGACAATACACAGCCTTAACGGACTCCTTTTTTAATTTGGAACCAGTCTGCTGTTCCACGTCTGGTTCTAACTTAATTTATTATTATTTCTTATATATTAACACTAGTATTTATAGGGCTATGCAATTTTATTTGAAAACTCCTTGTTGTTTATAGACATTTTTGCAACAGTTTGTGAAATATTATCTTATGGATATCTGGAAACGTCTTCATATCTTCAACCTAAGATTTGTTTAAATGAGACTTTTCTGTGTTTAGTGGTATAATTTTAGGTGTTTTTACTTTAAAGTTTTATTATTAAATTCTAGATCTAGGTCTCTGAATCAGAAGATATTTTATATAATCTTTCCAATTTTTATAATTTCTTGTATTTCTGTAATTTTCATGGGCACATAAATAAGAAAAAAGATAGGAGGAAGGAAGAAAAGAAAGAAGAATATATTTGAATCAGTTCTAATGAGGTGGATGAAACTGGAGCCTATTATACAGAGTGAAGTAAGCCAAAAAGAAAAACACCAATACAGTATACTAAAGCATATATATGGAATTTAGAAAGATGGTAACGATAACCCTGTATGCGAGACAGCAAAAGAGACACAGATGTATAGAACAGACTTTTGGACTCTGTGGGAGAGGGAGAGGGTGGGATGATTTGGGAGAATGGTATTGAAACATGTATAATATCATATATGAAACGAATCGCTAATCCAGGTTCGAAGCATGATACAGGATGCTCGGGGCTGGTGCACTGGGATGACCCAGAGGGATGGTATGGAGAGTGAGGTGGGAGGGGGGTTCAGGATGGGGAACACGTGTATACCCATGGCAGATTCATGCTGATGTGTGGCAAAACCAATACAATATTGTAAAGTAATTAACCTCCAATTAAAATAAATAAATTAAAAAATAAAAATAAAGAAGAAAAAAAACAGAAAGAAAGATGTTTTCTTGCTTTTGAGTTACTGTTAACTCTACTGACAAAAATCAGTTCTCATAGGAAATCAGACTGTGTTGTGTCTAATGTGGTGTTAATGGTCTTGAAAAGACAGTAGGAAAAAGTGTTTCTAATCGGACCTCCGAAGTCCACAAGGCAACTGTGACTGAGTCTTTTAAGTGACTGCGATCTTTTCTCACCGATGACCTAATTTTCCTATTGTATTTCTCCGCTCTCTTGAGCAATGTTTACTGGGATATCCAGTTGCTGATCTAGCTCTGCTTTTTGTGAGTACCTAAACCTAAACCTAAACCTAGAGCATACCTGCTCCCGTCTCATCCATACGTGGATGCATTCAGCAAAGCCCACACTCTAGAAAAAGCCCTTCCCCTCCCTTCTACAAAAAACTTCCCTCATAGCTCAGTTGGTAAAGAATCCGCCTGCCGTGCTGCAGACCTGGGTTTGATTCCTGGGATGGGAATATCTTCTGGAGAAGAAAGTGGCAACCCACTCCAGTATTCCTCCCTGGGAAATCCCACAGACAGAGAAAACTGGGGGGCTACGGTCCTTTGGGTCACAAGAGTCGGACACAACCGAGTGACTGAACCACTTCTGACTGAGCTGCCCACAGCTTCTGTGTAGTGTGCACTGTGGAAGCAAGATTTTGACTCCTAAACTTTTTGTGTTATTTATCTGGGCTTTAATAATATAGAGTTTCTGAATATGAATTTTTTCTCATTATGTCAAATAGCTCTCCTGTAACTTTATTTAAAATTTTTTCTTAACTTTGTATGTCATGGAAGAAATACATTTACTATGATTATGTGTTTTTTGTCCATGTATTTCCTTTTTTCTAATTTACAAATATCAAAGTAATATTATTTAATACAGAGATTTTTCCATGAACTTTCCTGCATAGTCCAATTCCTCTATGCAAGGCATTTTCAGTCATTGCATTTAAGAATGTTTCTATAGGAAGACATATCAGGATAATAAAGCCTGAAAGTTGTCTGTCTCCAGACAGTTTATGGTAGTAAAGGTGAAGACCCCTCCCTCCTTCTCAGGATATGATTTGCTAATCAAATCAGGGCATGATTTGATTTTCAACTCCAGATTGAATTTAAGGTTTCTCTATGCAGAGGGTATTATGGGCAGGTCACCAGGAATCCTAAGAAAAAAATCAGAATTTCCTGCTTCTGGGATTCATCTCCTATAATGCACTCTGCTGCATGGGCTGGTGCTCTCTGAATTTTCTTGGTATTGGGATTTGCTCCCAGTGTTTCCTGCCTCAGTCCATAATTTGGAATATCTGGAAATGTTGAGAAAGGCAGTGAACTCCCATCCTGTCTGTCAATCCTCTAATTCACAACTTTCTATGGTTTAACTGATTAATGAGATTGAGAGACGAAATATAACATGGGATCTCAGGCTTTTTGTTAACATGCTTGTTCACAGGACGGGCGTGTGATTGATTCTGCTTGTGGATAGAACATGTGTGTTCAAGCTCAGGTATGACATGTTAAACCTGGTTTCTTTCACTTCTCTCCACTCTTAGAGATAGTGGGAAATAAGGCTTCATTTCTGGATAAATGAGTTTGATCTGTGGCACCAAATTCTGCACTGGATTTGTACCCTTGCAAGAGGTACAGCTGAGGATTCAATTATATTTATTTATTTCATTTTTTTTCAATTATATTTAAAACAAAAATTTCACAAGAATAAATGGATATGATCCATATTTGCTGGATTCCTATGTTACTTTCCTAGTTGGTTGGAGACCATGTGTAGAAAGGAGGGATACTGACCCATAATGCCTGACTATGTATGAGGATTCCTTTATTTCTTCTTTTTTCCCTCTCTTTCTTTTCAGCACATTTTCTCCAAAGAGATGGAGAACATCTTTAAATTATTCATTGCCATAAAACCAGTTTAGTTACAGAAAATAGCACGAGTAACAGTACCTCTTAAGAGAAACCAGAAAAAAATTTTGAACTNATACTGACCCATAATGCCTGACTATGTATGAGGATTCCTTTATTTCTTCTTTTCTCCCTCTCTTTCTTTTCAGCACATTTTCTCCAAAGAGATGGAGAACATCTTTAAATTATTCATTGCCATAAAACCAGTTTAGTTACAGAAAATAGCACGAGTAACAGTACCTCTTAAGAGAAACCAGAAAAAAATTTTGAACTGGTGTCTTTATGCTACTGTTGTTGGAGGTACTTTACAACATTGACTAACACATTTCTTTATTGCTCTTTTCTATTTTAACANTAAAACCAGTTTAGTTACAGAAAATAGCACGAGTAACAGTACCTCTTAAGAGAAACCAGAAAAAAATTTTGAACTGGTGTCTTTATGCTACTGTTGTTGGAGGTACTTTACAACATTGACTAACACATTTCTTTATTGCTCTTTTCTATTTTAACAGCAAGATATTTGAAAAAAGGGCTCCTCAGAATGTACAAAAGCAATATCAAAGATCTCTTTAGACCCCTTCTCTCTAAGTTTGCTTTAGTCGCTGAGTCGCAACCCTATAGACTGTAGCCCACCAGGCTCCTCTGTCCATGGGATTTCCTAGGCAAGAATACTGGAGTGGGTTGTCTTTTCCTTCTCCAAGGGATTTTCCCAGCTAGGGTAAGAATCCACATCTCAGGCAGATTCCTTACCATTGATCCACCAGGGAAAGTCTCTAAGAAATATGAATTAGAAGGTTATTTGATCATTTAAGATCAGAAGGTTGATCATCTTTCAAAAGCTATTGATACAATTAAGGAAATATATTTTACATAATTTTTTGTTTGTATCTCACAAATATCTTCTACATCTTCTGCTGTTGAGAAATAAGAGAGAATTGTTGGTTGCTTGTTGAACAATGGTGAGTTAGAAATTGATGTTCAGTCTAGAAACACTTCTTTCCAACTCCTTTCAGGACTTCTCTCACATCTTGGTTTCGCAGACTATAAATGAGGGGATTTAACATGGGGATTATAATGCCATAAAACACAGAAGCCATTTTTTCTTGCTCTTGAGATTCTATGGTGCGATGGTGCAGATACATGTAAGAGAGCGTCCCATAGAAAATGGTGACAGCGGTCAGGTGGGAGGCGCACGTGGAGAAGGCTTTCTTCCTCCCTGCGGCAGAAGAGATCTTCAGGATGGCGGCCAGGATAAACATGTAGGAAAAGATGATGACCGACACGGTGAACGTCAAGTTAAATCCCACAAAGACTGTTAGGAGCATGATGTTCAAGTAAATACTAGAGCATGAGAGGGCCAGAATTGGGGGTACATCACAGAAAAAGTGATTAATTTTATTGGATTTGCAAAAGTTCAATGAGAAAGTAAAACTTGTGTTTACAGAAGCATTTAGGAAACCCATGAAGTATGAACCAGTTAAGAGCTGACTGCAGACTCTCTGGGACATAACAGTTCCATAGCGAAGTGGGTTACAGATGGCCACATAACGGTCCACTGCCATAGCAGCCAGGATGTAGCAATCACTTGTTGCAAAAGCCCCATAGACTAGCAATTGCACCATACATCCTATGAATGAGATGGATTGCTCTGTTTCTACAAGGTTTTGCAGCATTTTTGGAGTGATAGCAGAGGTGTAGCAGAGATCAACAAAAGCCAAGTTTTGGAGGAAAAAGTACATGGGGGTGTGAAGGGAAGAGTCAGTCTTAATGAGTAGGATCATGCCAATGTTACCCACCAGGGTGACCACATAGATCACTAGAAATACTATGAAGAGGACGTGCCAAGACTTGTGTTGACCAGCGAATCCCAGGAGAAGGAATTCAGTCACTTTAGTGCCATTGTTTTGTTCCATCACTAACAAAATCAAATATTAGCTGAAAAGGTGCAAAGAGAAGATCAGAGAAAGCTAAGTGGATTGTGATACTTTAACTAACACTATATTTAATTTCGGAGCTTCCCTGGTGGCTCAGATGGTAAAGAATCCACCTGCCAATGCAGGAAACCCTGGTTCAATTCCCTGGAGAAGGGAATAGCTACCCACTCCAGGATTCTTGCCTGGAGAATCTCATGAACAGAGAAGCCTGGTGGGCTCAGGTCCATGGAGTTGCTAAGTGTTGGACATGACTGAATGACTAAGCATACACATATTTAATTTCATAGTAAAGGGGATCAGAGAATATTTTCTATGATTTAATTGAGTTAGATTTTAAAGGCTGAACCTTGACACCTAAGTTACACATTGTCATTGATAGTTTGGGGAAATTTTCAAGGACCAGTAGCTGTGTTCTCAATATGCAAACTGACAGTACTTCATATATACATCAGTTTGGGAACACATAAGAACATTGTTTTATTTAATTAGGCTTTCTTTTTTTTTTTTTTTTTGTGCTCTGCTTTCCATAAAGTTTTTTTTTTTTTTTGGTATTTATTTATTTTTTTACACGAACTCCCAAACATGAACCCCCCCTCCCACCTCCCACCCCACATCTTCCCTCCAGATCATCCCCATACACCAGCCCCAAGCATCCTGCATCCTGCATTGAACATAGACTGGCAATTCATTTCTTACATGATAGTATACATATTTCAATGCTATTCTCCCAAATCATCCCTCCCTCTCCCTCTCCCTCTCCTTCTCCCTCAGAGTCCATAAGTCCGCTCTACACATCTGTATCTCTTTTGCTGTCTTGCATACAGGGTCCTCATTACCATCTTTCTAAATTCCATATATATGTGTTAGTATACTGTATTGGTGTTTTTCTTTCTGGCTTACTTCACTCTGTATAATTGGTTCCAGTTTCATCCATCTTATTAGAACTGATTCAAATGTATTCTTTTTAATGGCTGAGTAATACTCCATTGTGTATATATACCACAGCTTTCTTATCCATTCATCCACTGAAGGACATCTAGGTTGTTTCCATGTCCTGGCTATTATAAACAGTGCTGCGATGAACATTGGGGTACATGTGTCTCTTTCTATTCTGGTTTCCTCGGTGTGTATGCCCAGCAGTGGGATTGCTGGGTCATAAGGCAGTTCTATTTGCAGTTTCTTAAGGAATCTCCACACTGTTCTCCATAGTGGCTGTACTAGTTTGCAAATTAGGCTTTCTTTTATATTTCTTATATTTTAATTAGAAAAACCAATTTGCCTAAATACTAATAATTATATTTGAATTTGACATACCTATGGGGTTCTATATTATCTTGTTTCCACTTACCTCCATATTTTCATTTTTTTTTTTTCTTCCTTGTAGATTTGCTCTGCCATGATGGCTTCGTGGAATTGTAGAGCCTTTTGTAGAATGGTTTATCGGTAAAGCATAATTATCTTTATAGAATTAATTATAAAGCATAATTATCTTTATAAAAGCATAATTATCTTTATAAGATTACAAATCTGTCGTGGCCCGGTGTTTGTAAAAGTCAATAAACAGGTCTCAGCACTGTTAAGGTTCTGTCGTTGGGCTAAGTGCTCCCTCCGCTTTCAGCCATGGTTTCATACAGTAGAAACGGAGAGTGCAAGGGCAGGTGCTGGCCCACGGATCGCACGTCGGGTAGCGCGGCCCCACGGTGTCCGTCCATCCTAGCTTACCCGGTGCTTCCCTAGTGCTGGAGGGCAGACTGCCCACAACTTCCCTCCCCGACCGTTAACTCAGCGAGAAAGTTCTCTAGGGTGTATTCCTAGGGACAAAATGTTTGTGTCTGGAGGCACGCACATATCTCATCTACCAAGTGTTTCCAGGTCATTTTACATAATGGATGCACCCGTGTACCGTCTTGCTAATTGTATATGTGGGTTCCCACATTCTCACTTCTGAGTGAGCATTGATATTTTCCTAACTTTTTTGTAGAAAATAAGTGTAAAGTGATGTCTTATCTTTCCCTTTTCCCTTTTAGTTACAAGCAGATTTGATCATTATCTAATGGTCTTAGAATTTGGGGATTTTATTATTTCATAAATTATTTATTAATTGATTTTAGTGAATGTTTCTATTGAGTTGATTTCACATGTTCTTTGTTGTTCCAAGACTTAAATCTCCTCTCGGTTGACTTGGTAAATATTTTCTCACATCTTTGATGTCCTTTCAGTTCAGTTCAGTTCAGTCGCTCAGTCGTGTCCGACTCTTTGCAACCCCATGAATCGCAGCATAATGAAAAGGACATCTTTTTTGGGTGTTAGTTCTACAAGGTCTTGTAGGTCTTCATAAAACCGTTCAACTTCAGCTTCTTCAGCATTACTGGTTGGGGCATAGACTTGGATAACTGTAATATTGAATGGTTTGCCTTGGAAACGAACAGAGATCATTCTGTCGTTTTTGAGATTGCATCCAAGTACTGCATTTCGGACTCTTTTGTTGACCATGATGGCTACTCCATTTCTTCTGAGGGATTCCTGCCCGCAGTAGTAGATATAATGGTCATCTGAGTTAAATTCACCCATTCCAGTCCATTTTAGTTCACTGATTCCTAGAATGTCGACGTTCACCCTTGCCATCTCTTGTTTGACCACTTCCAATTTGCCTTGATTCATGGGCCTGACTGTTCATATTGTTCATACTGTTCATACTGTTCATGGGGTTCTCAAGGCAAGAATACTGAAGTGGCTTGCCATTCCCTTCTCCAGTGGACCACGTTCTGTCAGACCTCTCCACCATGACCTGCCCGCCTTGGGTTGCCCTGCAAGCATGGCTTGGTTTCATTGAGTTAGACAAGGCCCTGGTCCTAGTGTGATTAGATTGACTAGCTTTCTGTGAGTATGGTTTCAGTGTGTCTACCCTCTGATGCTCTCTTGCAACACCTACCATCTTACTTGGGTTTCTCTTATCTTGGGCGTGGGGTATCTCTTCATGGCTGCTCCAGCAAAGCACAGTTGCTGCTCCTTACCTTGGACGACAGCTATCTCCTTATCGCCGCGGTTCCTGACCTTCAATGTGGGACAGCTCCTCTAGGCCCTCCTGCGCCTGTGCAGCCACAGCTCCTCGGGTTGCTCCTCCCGGCTGCCGGCCCTGGCCTCAGGCGTGGATGGCTCCTCCCAGCTTGCCGCCCCTGGCCTCGGGCGCGAGGTGTCCCCTCCCGGCTGCCAGTGACCTCAGACACAGGGTAGCTCCTCTCGGCCATTCCTGTGCCATCACAGCCTGGCACTCCAGGCTGCTGCCCCTGACCTTGGACATGGGTAGCTCCTCGCAGCCGCCTGTGAGGCCTTATAGGTCTTGTAGGTCTTCATAAGCCCGCCGGCGGCTGGGAAAGCCGGCCGGCACACTAAGCGCAGGCGAGAGGAGCTACCCCACGTCCAAGTCAGGGCAGCAGCTGAGAGGAGCTATCCTGAGTCCAAGGTCAGGGGCGGCCGGGAGGAGCCACCTCGCGCCCGAGGCCAGGGGCAGTGACCCTGAGGAGCCACCCCGATCCCGAGCCCGAGGCCAGGGCTGGCGGCTGGGAGAAGCAACTCGAGGAGTGAGGAGCGGTGGCTGCGCTAGAGGAGCTATCCCACGTTGAAGGTCAGGAACCGCGGCGATAAGGAGATAGCCCTCATCCAAGGTAAGGAGCAGCGGCTGTGCTTTGCTAGAGCAGCCGTGAAGAGATACCCCACGCCCAAGATAAGAGAAACCCAGGTAAGATGGTAGGTGTTGCAAGAGGGCATCAGAGGGCAGACACACTGAAACCATACTCACAGAAAACTAGTCAATCTAATCACACTAGGACCACAGCCTGTCTAACTCAATGAAACCAAGCCATGCCTGCGGGGCAACCCAAGACAGGCGGGTCATGGTGGAGAGGGCTGACAGAACGTGGTCCACTGGAGAAGGGAATGGCAAGCCACTTCAGTATTCTTGCCTTGAGAACCCCATGAACAGTATGAAAAGGCAAAATGATACGATACCAAAAGAGGAACTCCTCAGGTCATTAGGTACCCAATATGCTACTGGAGATCAGTGGAGAAATAACTCCAGAAAGAATGAAGGGATGGAGCCAAAGCAAAAACAATACATAGTTGTGCATGTGACTGGTGATAGAAGCAAGATCCGATGCTGTAAAGAGCAATATTGCATAGGAACCTGGAATGTCAGGTCCATGAATCAAGGCAAATTGGAAGTGGTCAAACAAGAGATGGCAAG